>VWZG01010584.1:42323-106314 GCA_013396735.1 Grallaria varia | reverse complement strand
TTTTTTATTATGTTTTCAGTGGTGGAAGTTTTCCTGAGGCTCAGAAACTGGAAACACCAGTATTCTAAACCTGGATATCAGTTAAATTTAATTGACCTATACAGCATTTCTACAGTAATTCAAACCATTGGACAGAATTCAAACATATTTTCCAGTGTTTGAGCAATTGGTTTAGGTCTGTCACTCTGGACTCCATCCTCTCCCCCAGCATCCTCAGTGTGATCAGAACTTAACAATAGCCTGTTTTCCTTACTATCTTTGCAACTTCATCTCTCAGTATTAGTTCAGTTTAACTTGACTATCCAAATTGTAGGATCTTTAAGCAATCTTTCTAGCATACATTAAATCTTATCACTAATGGTCTTCACAGCAATGCAGTATAAGCTAAATTCGCTAAGTAGAATATAGCTCATTTTTCAAACAGATCTCACCGGGGCAGTTGCGTCTTCATAACTGATGACTGAAAAAGAAATGGAACAGCTCTAAACAAGTGGCATGTTTTGGCCTTGTTGTATCCTACTAATAGCAACAGAGCTGAGGAAGTAACTCACTGTATTTCAGTGGGGTTATTTGTGGAGTGAGCTGTTGTCAATGCAGTGGTAGCACAGTCAAACTCACGGACTATGTTTATGATGCACTACATTATTGTTTTAAATGTAGTACAGTTCTAGAAAGATTGCTTTCATAGGAAAATGCAGAATGAAGTATCCTCCAAAATCAAAGTAAGGCAGCGTGCCAGATAGTCTACCTTCCAATATGGAACCTATGTATTTCAATTGTTTTGCAGCAGGACATGCAAGATCTTCTAATATCTGTCTTGGTGCTTGCTGCACCCAACACTAACCACACACCACCTCCTTCCCTCGGAGCCCATATTCATTCTTCATTATCACCCATTTTTTCAGGTTATTATTTATGCACCTGGGGAATGAAAAAAAGATAGGACAGTAAATTTGACAGTGATCAGAGTGCCGGGATAACCACACCCGCTGCTGGAGGCCATAACTAACTGCAGGAGGTCACTTCAGCTCTCATGTCATACTCCTCTGAATGCTGTAAGCCCCAGTTCCAGCTGAAATCATAGTATAGGGCATAGGCAGAAGCATGAAAGCTTTATTTTTCAGAAATGCCTATGGCAGTCTTGTCCATAATGAGGGTTAGACTCTGATGTTGCAGATGTTAAGTTTACACCCACCAGCTCACAATAGTTCTGATATTGCATGACAGACACCTACTGGAGAAGTTTAAATTCACCTTTTTGATGCCTTACAACAGCCTAGCACAGGATCTGAAACGGAAGAACTCCCATTTCCAGGCTGCCAGTTCAGACCTTGTGTAGGTGAGCATCTCTGCCAGTCTCACATTGGTTTCGATGCAACTCTTTGGCATTAGTGAGTCTGCTAGAGGTGACACTATCAAGAATACATTATGGGATCTTTTAATACATTTTCATCTCCTTCTGGTTTTCCATCTCGCTTAAGGTCTCCTGACATTGCTTTCAGAGGTGGACTAATGCTAGTGTGAGCCGTGCTATCAGGATCAGGATGGCCTGCTCTGCATTATCCAGTGTGTGCAAGGACAGCAGGATGCTTATCCCAAGCAGAGAAGCTACTATATCACTAATGAAGGCTGTCGTGTTCACTGATCACTGTTTCTACAAGGGAATGTAGAATGTCATTTCCTCGCATATAACCTTTATACCCTTCATCCATGCAGCCTCCCTGGGAAAATTTATGCTGTTCCAACAGTAGACCCTAAATTCATTCTCTTTCCCCCTCATTTTTCTTTCATTTTCCTTGCTTACCTGAAGCACGCTCTACAGATTCTTTCCACAACATCAATAAAGCATCCTCGTTTCATTGTTGAGCCCTAATTGCAGTTTTCTGCCTCCATTCTTGACTAAAATCTCCCTAAACAACTCCTTTTTTCAATGAAAAGATGAGGATTTCTTATAATTAAGGTAATTTTTAGTCTTCTCCCACCAACCTTGATAATGCACTGCACAATCAACATATAACTGCAAAATGAGATCTTATATATACTATTTCACTTTCTACATCTGTCCAATAAAAAGACTATTACAAAAAAGATCACATTTAAGCTTAACTTTTTATATAAGCCTCTTATCTATACCTGTGATTCAGTCATTTTCCTTTGTGCACATAAACAGCTAGCATGAGCTAGAGAGCCTTTCTGAATTCCTCATTTCAACGTCATATTCTTTGGGAGTCTAATTTCTTGGTTTGTTGCGGAGGGCTTTTGTTTGTTTTGTTGCAGGGTTTTTTAATAGAATTTAATTTTCCTGTAGCTTAGTTTTGTTTGGTTTACTTATTTTTGTTCATTGGCTTGTTTACTTGTTATATTTTATTGGGTTTTTTTAGGGGTGTAACAACCCTGTTATAAACTGAACAAATATCTCCTTCTCCAAGTGGTACTTATGTCCCCATTCGCCAATCATAGGGCCTTAGAGTTAAGAATTTTCCCAGAGTATCACATAAGAAGCAGAAACTTTTCTAAAAGAAATCCCCTTTGTTTTTAAAAGCCCTAAACAAAATCTCAAGCAAACAAACCCCACCCCCCCCCAAACCAAAAAAACCCCAAACCAAAAACAAACACTTGCATAGACAATGCTTGTCCTTTCTATTTCAGGCCTTTTGAAATTACTCAGAATATTTCCATACAGATTATATTTGATTAAAGAGGCCAGCTCACATTAGTCACAGTTCTTTCAAGAAAATCTTTGATACAGAACATCTGTTGGAGCCTAAGTCTGCAAATGCAGGTTAAAGCACTAAACGAAGTATCCAGAGAGAGATAAAGAGCACAAAACAGGCTGTCTTCTGACTTAGTTCTTTTAATCTTCTAAAAAGTGCTTTGTCATCAATAAAAGCAAAACCAGGGTGATGTCCTCCACTGTGTCTCAGATAAACTTTAAATTCAGATCCTGCATTGTTCTTCCACATATTCAATAACATGGACACAGTATAATTTTTTCTTTTTTAAGTACAGTGTTAAAGGCATGCAGTCTCTGTTAAAAAAAAAAAAAAAAAAAAGACTGGAAATCCCTGCTTTATGCTTTTAATTTCCTTCCAAATCAATAAAGGTGAAGGTGGCTGTAAACTGCAACATACTGCATAGGAATAACCTTCCCGCCTTCCTGTGTCAGGCACTCTTCATACAAGTCATGATCCATACAGCAGCCTCCAAATTGTTGTGAACCCTGGCAATTTGCCTGCTCATCTTGCTCTGCTATGAACTTTTAGAAAAAGTACGCCACATGTGGCAGCTTGGGTAGTGTGGGGAGGGAAGGGACAGGTGAACATTCTATGTGGACCAGATTCTGTGATTTTCTGTGTTGGACCTTCTGTAACACAGACTACAGAGTTAACAGCGCGCATGTGGTTGTCCAGGGGGAGATCAACAAGCTAGAGTTTTCAACCTTTGATACTTAACAGGTGATGTAGGGGTGAATAGCTCTTTTCTGGAAGATATTGTTACCAAGGAGACAGTTTTCACTAAGGAAGCTTTCTTGCCTGGAATGAAGCATCTTCCCCAGACATAGTTTTGGGATGTTTCTCTGCATGCATTCCACAGAAGGTTACTCCATGGCGCAAGAGAGATAACACTCACAGACATGCTGCAAGGCCTTGGCAGCCAGTGGGGGAGGTGGGGGGTGGTAGAGTGATGCTAAAGCCCAAGGAATAGATGAAAGCCTTGCCTTTGCCTTTGCTCTGAGCCCTGGTGCGGTTCGTACAGTGCTGCGAGGATCCATAAGATCAGCATTCTCGCCTCTGAAAGAAACCTTTGGATTCCTTTCCACTGCTTACTGTTCTTTGGGGGAATATCTGTGTATATTTTGCTTTACAGGTAGAATGTTACTAGTGACCCTAAAGGCACCCTTACAGCTGTAAAATTGGTCAGAGAATTTGACTTTGAGAGTACTTGCGTACAGAGTATAAATGTGGAGAGTAAACACATATTGGATTTTCCCCATTCAGTCCCCAAAGGTTCTGCAAATAACTTACGACTTTTCAGCTGGAACCACCTTGAGTATTTCTATCAAAACTTCTGCCATAATCAGGTCATTTCTGAACAACATATTGCAAGTGTTCTGTTTTGAAATCCCAGATAAATAATTTGGTTGTGGATGACATAGAGGTCACAGGGGCAAGGTTCTGTTTTGTCTTAAACTTATCAGCTCTTGGAATCAGTCTCATACGTTTTCTGTGAGTGATTCTCAATTAGCGAAAATTCTAAGTAGTACAATATTTCGGACAACAAGCATGAAAGTGATATGAGCATACTGTACAGATTTTTCATGTAAAATTTGATGCTTAAACTCCTATGGCATTGTTTCTGTATCACATGAACATAGTTGACTGTGGAAATGCTTTTTTTTTCTCCTGCCTTCCAGCTGCTAGTGCTTGCAATGAAATGAACTAGATGCTTGGCTGTCATCCTTGACATTTTTTGTTCAAACAAAAACCAGTACCTTAAACCTCCTTTAGGGTCTATTTGTTACATGGGACAAAAGGGAAAATTGATTGGAAAGAAATCGTGTCTTTAAGTGGGCGGAAGAATTATGCATTAAGCATAAGATTTCCCAACATTTTAAAAGCAATATTTCATGGAAAGTACATAGCAATAATCAAAGTTGAAGAGAAAAAAAAAAAAAAAAAGCGAGAACAAAAAGCAAAAGCTATCTAAGCTACAGCTGTGGCTTGGGTAGCCAGGAGGATTTAGAGAATCAACAAGATCTATAAAGGTTACAAATCCTTTAAACAAATGGTGGGCATACCAACTTGTCAGCTGGAAAAATACACCCACTTTTTCTGCTTGTGTCTTCCACTCATAAGTTAATTCTTTTTTATGTGTCTTGTATCTTAGTAAAACAAAACACTGTGAATTACTTTCCTTCATTTTTCTTAATTATTGTTCTTTCTCTCTCCTTGGGCATTTACTGATACACTGCTTTTATCGAGGAGGGCAGCAAGGGACAAATGTGCTGAACTAGACACAATTATTTAGCATGAGATTCTTAATTAAGTACTCCTTCAAAATTCTGAGCAACACTGGAAATGAGCTAAGGCTGATTCAGAGAGGAGACTTTATCCAGATAGACTACACCACTGCACCATCTCAGACACAAAAGTAAATTTTTAACATAGCCACTGTATTTCAAAAAGAAGTAAATGCCTTCTGGCCAAAGACAGAGGTCAGTGCAGACACCTGTTTCTGTTTTATGCCAGAAAGAGAATATTGAATGCAATCCCTGTTGTTGAAATGAACTGTAGTCTCCTCTGTTCGTGTTATATTCCCACACAAGAAGTAGCTAGAGCTTTGCTTTCCTCCTTGCCTCCGTCATACCCTGTTAAATCCTGTATGCTCATATACATTTATCAATCCTAATCCCCATTTTAATGAATTTTCTGAACTCATCTGGCAGCTGTTTTCCCAAGACTGAGTCTACAGTGTGTTCAGATAAGAATGGACTGGATCAGAGAGCTGTGGTAGTTTCATAAATTCTCTACAAAGCTATAAATTTTATTTCTTGAAAACAATCAGAGTAACAGTATGTTTGATAAGAGTAGAGACACAGTATGCTTTGCCTTATTAAATTTCCCATATGGCAAGAAAAACTTTCATAATCTACAATGGAAATGAACAGGTGATATGCACCTCCTGGGTGCTTGATCCCGAGTTTAGTTCAGTTAGTTAGAGCATGGTGCTAATAATGCCAAGGCCATGGGTTCAACCCCTATATGGGCCATTCACTTAAGAGCCGGACTTGATGAACTTTGTGGGTCCCTTCAAACTCAGAATAGTCTATGAAATTGACACTTCTTGCCTGAATTGCTTTGGGCAGAAGCATGAATGACAGCATCATATTTCAACACCATGCCCGTACCTCAAACATTATAAGAGGCAGTACTTGGCAGCAAGTGAGTAATCTACGGTCTTCCTCCTCCAGCTTCCAGCAGAAAATATAGGTAAAAGTCAGACATTATCTTAAAGCATACATACATTTTGGTTTTGTTTTTGTTTTTTTTTTTCTCCCATCAGTGAAAAACATACAGAAACATGCAAAGCCTGAGTGTTCAGACCTGGTTCTTGTTATACTCCCCTGCCCGTATGAGAAGGTTAAATGCAGTCATCAAACTCTGCATACTACCTGAGTCATGAAGAATCCTCTGGCACAGCTCCCAGACCATTAAAAAAATGACAATTTCAGTCTCCAAAGCATAGAGCCTGATCCATTTAGACAAAACAAGTTCTACTTACAGCTGGTTTTCTTAGCATATTCTGCATATTTATCAGACCGGGCACAGCATCCGACACTAAGTGGTCTCAAACAGTGTCTAGTCTTACAGTTATCCTTTATGTAATGAAATTTAGAATCACCTGCAGCTTCTCAGTCTTTCATTGCATTGTTCGATACCAATAGATTAATAATTAGACAGAAATTTATGTAATTATGTGTCAGGACAAGATCTCCAAATCAATTCCAGCTGATTTGGGTAATCTGTTCTATTCTTAAATGATCATTTGTGTCCCACATGATGATGCTTTTGCAAATCCATGTCTACTCTCTCTTTAATAACATAGTCCAGGTATTGTATTGGCAAGAACCTAGGAAAAAAGGAATTCCTTACAAGCATGTTGAAATACCTAAAATCTTTGTTTTAGCAATTTATAATAATGTATGAATTTATAGAACGTTTCTGACAACAAAGAGATACATCTTATTTTGATTCCTGTTAAATGTCTTAAAATTATGCTAGAGAAGTTGCATAAAATCTGGCTTTAATAAGTAACTGTATATAAGGATAATATTGTAAGACCCACACAGCCAGCTTTCTATATTACTGTACTGGGTTTACCTGGCAAGGTTCTGTTAGTGGGATGGCCTCTAGAAAAAACATCTATGGGTTGCCCTTGGGCTGGACATTGCTGGTTCCAGCCAGCTCCAAAATGGGTCAACTACTGGCCAACATGAAAGGTTAAAAAGGAATCTGTGAGAGAGAGGAGTCTAACAGGATATCCTCATAGGCAAACTTGGGAAGTATGTACTTGAAGAGTGCATAGTGAGGTAGATTGAGGGCTGACTGAATGGCATATCCCAGAGAGTCATAATCATTGGTACAAGGTCTAGCTGGAGGTCTGTCAGTAGCCGTGTCCCCCAGTGTTCAGTATTGGGTCCAGTCTTTGATTTATTCATCAATGACTTGGATGAAGGGACAGAGGCCTCCTTATCAAGTTTGCAGGTCACACAATATTGGGAAGAGCGGCTGATACTCCAGAGGGCTGTGTAGGCTTTCAGAAGGGACCTCAACAGTTTGAGGAGATGGGCAGACAAGAACTGACTGAAATTCAACAAACCCTATGTTTCTATGGGAAAATAATGGCCTTGGTAATAGTAGCATATTTTATCCATAACAATAGTACTAGTGCTTATCACCACTGTGTATTCACCATGACTTGGTTTGACTTTTATGGCTATTTATCACTGTTATAACAAACCTATAACCCCAGATATCTTATCTAGATCAGAATATATTATGTTCTTGTATTAAATTGCATCTGTCAGACAGCTGTCCATTCACAATAAATAACATAATTCAGTAATTGTTTGGTTCTACTCTCCTTCAGGTTACTGTTCCTTCCACTGATCTCAGTGAAAAATAATCAGAAACTACCAGTTGGGATTTCTCCTGATAAAAGTGTTTTTAGTAGTAGAAGTCACCAGTGAAAAAAATTTGATGAGAATATCTCATTCACCACCAATCTCCATGTGGGATTAATGCACTGGAGAGACTTCTAGTTACTTGTATAATTTAAATTAACCTCAGAAATAGAGTAACACAGAGGGAAGAAAACCCTCCTTCCATATGCCTTAATAATAAACATCTTGTAGGGAAATCTAAGGCTATGATATCTAAAATGACCTTGTCCTCATCGTTATTTCTTTTGGGAGTGATCAACATACATAAATAGCCAGTTCCTAGGAGGTGTTTATTTCGTCATAAATGTCTATGGAACTATTCAGCTTCATGACAGTTCTGTAGATTGTTCATTTATGACACACTCCAATTATACATATATATTCCCTTGATATTCTCTTTATAACAGAACAACTCATAATACAAGGAAATTGTGCAACTAGACATGTGACATATGTTTCTTGAAAAACAAACTACAAGTAAAAAATCTGTGCACAAAGTACAATGCGTAAGTACAAAACCAAAAGTTTCTTAAGAAGGTTGTAAAAGTCCTTTTCATGGAGACACCAGGAATTAGTAACAGCCAGAACGTCTTGTCTGCTTCCAATCAAATAGACATAGAATTGGAAGAAGTGCTAGAAACTAATGTCACTGTAAAAAGTCAAGAAGCATTATCTATGTGCTCAGGGTTACTCTTGGGCTGTAATTTGCTGTTTCTACCTGTCTGTCCTTTTTTCTCCTTTGAACACTAACGCGCAGTATTGAAATATGGGAAAAATTTGTTTCTTCATTTCACCCCGTTAATTCAGTTTGCCGTATGAGGTACAAGTGTATCTGGGGTGAAAAAAATACAGTCTCAATAAAAGTATGTGATGCTTTTTCATGGTAATTCAGGAGGAGACAATGATAGCAAGCTGAAATTATGTAACCAATGGTAGGTAGAAACCACAAGAAAAATATCTTCTCAGAAGAAATAAAGAAAGAACCCATTGGGACAGATCTAAAATTTATAATAGTCTTTTCCATCTACAGTTTTGTTTCCATGGGTTCATAAAAGGAAACTGTTTGCATTATGCAAGCGCAGCAATTTAGTCCTTTTATGCCACTAAAGACAATGATGCCCATATAATCAAGGCTATTATAAGCCAAACTGTAAGTATGAGTAATAGTGTCTCTGAATCTCACTGGAATGCGTACTCAGCTGCCTTCTTTGCAGTAAAAAAATATGCTGTAAAGAGAAGAGTCTACAGCAAGTGGGCAGATTTAAACTACAGTTTAGTTTTCAAAAAATCTAATGACCTTTGGGAAATGTTGCAAGACTGATCTCTTTCTGCAGGCATTTCCTGATTCATGAATCTATTTTAATTATGGTCCATGGGCAAAAGTGCAAAATTGGCCTTGATCCACAGCAGTGCTCACTGCTGTCACTTGGGGAGGTTCATGGAAAGATCAAGGATAGTAACTGTAGCAACTAAATATTTAGTCATTATTATTCTTTCGGTACCCTATGGTTACACTCAGCATCATTAATAAGTGAATGTGCTCATTGTTAACTTACCATTTCTGCTCCTTATTCTTTCAATATCTTTTTCTCTCTCCTTAGGGAACTTTGCGCTTTTTCTTTAGGAAACTGTCCTTTTCCATCCTTTATTAGATTTTTAACACCATTGATAAAAACTGTATCTTTAAACTAATCTGCAGCAGAATTAATACGACTGCTTAATAGTGATAATGAAATGCCATTAATTGGTCTGGCCTCTTTTTAGAATATAGAGGATATAATAATTATAACTCACCATTTTAAGAATGTACCATTTTGTAAGGCTTTCTACAAACCAAAGTTGATCCCGCCTTGTAATTATATTCTACCAAATATTCTTTATGTGGAATGAGTTACTTATTGATAACTATGGGTAGAAACATATTATTTTTTAAAAAATTAATGATAAATCTATATTTATGTAGTGAGCCACATAAATGCATCACATATTTTTGCCTGATGAAAATAACGGTTTTAACAATATACTTCCAACAATTATTTAAAAGATTTTGTGAATAAGTGATCTTTACCAACCATAGGATGTTTAACAAGGGCAAGTGCTGGACTCTGGGATGGAGTAATCCTGGATGCATGTCCAGACTGGGGAACAAGAAGCTGGAGAGAAAAACTGAGGAAATGGACCTGGGGGTCCTGGTTACTGGAAAGTTGAATATGAGTCAACAGTGCCCTGGCTGCCAAGAGGGCCAACCTGACAAGGGCAAGTGCTGGACTCTGGGATGGAGTAATCCTGGATGCATGTCCAGACTGGGGAACAAGAAGCTGGAGAGAAAAACTGAGGAAATGGACCTGGGGGTCCTGGTTACTGGAAAGTTGAATATGAGTCAACAGTGCCCTGGCTGCCAAGAGGGCCAACCTGGTCCTGGGGGCATCAGGCGCAGCATCATCAGCCAGTCAAGGGAAGGGATTGTCCTGCTCTGCTCTACACTGGGGCAGCCTCACCTCAAGTCCTGTGTGCAGTTTTGGGCACCATGATATAAGAAAGATATTAAGCTTTTAGAGAACATCCAAAGAAGGGCTATGAATATAGTGAAGGGTCTAGAGGGTAAGTCATACAAGGAACAGTTGAGGTCACTTGGCTTGTTCAGCCTGAACTGAGGAGATACCACGTAGCTGTTTATACCTTCTTTATAAGGGAAAATAGCGGGGCAGGTACCTCTCTCTTCTCTGTGGTGACCATTGACAGAACCTGAGGGAATGGCATGAAGCTGTGTCAGAGGAGGTAAACTATAAATAATCTAATTAATTTAAAAAAATAGCCAAGTATTCTCCTTCCTGTCTCAGTGGGTGGGTTTTCCTGGGAGCTGATAATATATAAGTACAGAGTACTGGAAATACTATTGTGAAAGTAAATAATTTTGGATGGGTAACATAATGAACCTGTGTTGACACCCTGAGGATGATTATGTGCTCAGGATGGTCTGTGGAAAATCTTTATGAAGAATCCTGAGTTATACAGCTAAATCTGCTTACATGGCATTTTAGAACAAAGTGAGTGGACAGTCTTCCTTGTGTACCATATTTTTGAAAATCTCAAAGAAGGCACTCCTCATTTTTTTCCCAAATAAAGCAGATTGAAATCCAGAAGAAACAGCCTGAAACTTCACAGTTTGTTTGCTTTACATGAATACTGTTACCCTTAGCACAAGAGTTAATAAATAAATACATATTCCAGTAATAAAGTTCTTTCAATTTATAATTTCAAAAAGTTATTAAAAAGTCAAACTAAAAGTCTTTTCTAGTCTGTTGTAATGGTAGGTATGAGACAGAAAAAAATTAATGCATTTGAATATATATGTATACTGTCACAGCTTTTTGACTTGTATTTCTTTATGTACCTTGTAAACAAGTTAAGAAAACTGCTATAAGTGATAGATAAGACATTAAATGAACTCTATGACAATCCTCTTACTCTGTTAGTGTGCTCCAACCTGGTAATAATTTTCTTTTCCTGATTTGTGTCTGTGCTGGTTTTGGCTGAGGTAGAGTCAATGCCGTTCACAGTAGCTAGTAAGTCTTAAGTTTTGGATTTGTGGTGAAAGCAGTGTTGAAAATACAGGGATATTTTTGTTATTGCTGAGCAGCTCTTGCAGAGCCAAGGCATTTTCCACTTTTTACCCCACCCCACTAGCAAGGAGGCTGGGAGTGTACAAGAAACTGGGAGGGGACACAGTCGGGACAGAAGACCCCAAGTTGCAAAACTGATATCCCATACCATTTGGCATAATGCATATAAAGCTGAGTGAAGAAGACGGGATTAGGAGAATTCAGAGTGATGTTTTTTGTCTTCCCAAGTGAGGGAAGTGTGTGCTGGAGCCCTGCTGTCCTGGGGATGTCTGAACACTGCCTGCCCATGGGAAGTGGTGACTGAATCACTTGTTTTGCTTTGCTTGCATGTGTTCTCTTTTCTTTTCTAAACAGCCTTTATCTCAACCCACAACTTTTGTCACTTTTACCCTGAGCTGCCAGATGGGTTTAAACCACAAATATTTTTGTCGGTTTTGTTTGTTGGTTTGTTTTGTTTTGTTTGTTTTGGGGTTTTTCCTGTAGTATGCTTCCATAAATTATCTGAAATAGAAAACCAACAGTGAATATTAATTATATTTAAGATATGTGAAAGTAGGATCAAGAAATTATATATATTAGAGATTAACTTAATTTCTATTCCTTTTTCCAAGACAGGTGTATATCAATATAATTAGTCAGTCCTATAGTGGTACTTAAACAAAGACATTAAAAATTTATTTTAAGACTCCTTTTCTGTAGAGCCTAAAGTAAATCAAGTCTTATAGCCACATAACTTTACATCTTCTTCTTTAGTTTCCTTTAGATTTAATGCTTTCGTTTTACTTAACCTTTGGTTAAAATCTAAGCAGAAATGCATTTCTTTCTTAACTTTCTTTTATGTCTTGCAAAGGGCTCCAGTTCCTATAGCTCCAGCTTTTGTATCATATATTGCCATAGCAAGAATGGAAATACTGGCTTCCTGATTTTTTGGTGCTTGTGCTTGCAAACATACAGTAACATTATTTAGTAATTTCTCAGTACTTTTCCATGTTAGAGACTGTTTGAAAAAAGTGATATTGATAAGGTTCTGCTGCCCCTGAGCACTCACATATACCTTCCTGATGGTTATGGGAAAACTACATATAAAATGCAGGTGTCAGCACAAAAAATATTCCTTGCAAGATACACCTATTTAAATCCATTATCTTACGTTACATCTCCCAGAGCATATGAACTTCCTAAATTTTTTTAAATTTATTTTTGGGTTACTAATGAAAATATTCCAAAGCTGCATAGTAGCTCACGGAAATAACTTTCTGTCCCATCATGAAGATTGAAGCAAGAAATCCAGTGTTCTTAAATTTCTTCCCATTAACTATGAGAAATGCTCATTACATTACTTCTATGAATTTCCTAAGCTTTCCTGATAACATTACATAACATAAAATGCAAGCAGTTTGCTGTACTTACATTTTGTTGACAAGTTTTTCTATTCAGATCTTGCTAATGCTCTTATTTTAATAATAACAAGATTTTGATTCCTGCTCAGTGAATTCATCCTTTTCTTTGCCTAATCTGCATATGAGAGATTAAAGGGATTTCTTTGAAATGACAAGAAAGAAAACATAATATTCCACACCTAAAGATTAAAGAAATGTGTTAATTCCTTTTTGGGGGAAAAAGAAGCAATTTTACTGCTTGGGTATGTATATATCTCAGCATAATTATTTAAAAACAGTGACTCAATGTGTTTCCTGTATTTGGCCAAATCGTTATTTTTACTGGAAAACTGTTTTTTCATTAAGAAAAGCTTTAAATACTTTTATATAAATTATTAATTTAAAATGTACAAAATACAGTGTAGTTGGATGGAAAAAGAATTAATAAATCTATATCATATACTGTTTCTTTGCAAGATTCAACCTCTGCTGGAGGCAGAATCTATTACATCTCTAAATTCATGTACTCCTCACCATGTCACTGTGAACTATCATTTAACACTGCTAATCACTCTAAGTCAGTCCATCAACACTGAAAAAAAACATTATTATTTTGCAAATACTTAGATCTCATCTTGGAGTAAAGACTATTTTTCATCTTTTGGAAATTATCTACAATTTATGTAGGAGTTTTTTCAAATTTTCCCCTTCCCTAAATTTATTTCTGAAAAAGATTATTTTATTTAAGTCAAAATAATTATAAGTATTATGCTCAATTTCAACATTATCATTCAAGGCCAAGTGGATTTCCTCAGGAACAAATAAATTATCTTGTATCAAAAATGTTCCAAATACTCTTCTACTACTTCACCTAATATTACCACAAATTTAGTGTTCCTTTTGGTGTCATCTAACAGTGGCCGTCTATTAGCACAGGATAAGAAAAGTTAAGCACCAAGAACTGCTCAAGCAAGTAATAAAGAAAGAAGGAACCTTCAGAACATCTTTTGTATTCGCATATGAAATATCCTCAGAGAACCAGTTATTTTCATTTCACACTGAAATCTCATCCATTTTGTCAAATGCAGTTCCAATTTCTACAAATGCTTCTGTTCATTATTGATGTAGGCAGCTTCTGGCTGACAGTTTATGTGGCATTCCAGGTCCAAGGTTCTGATCATTCATTTGTTACAGAAAAGAAGGAAAGTGTGGCTGGTCACTGCCTAGGCAAACCTCATGAGACTGTGTGGGTCCTAGCAGCCCATGTCTTCTGCAGCAGCTAAACCAGCAAAGCTAGTGTGCCACGCTTGCTTCACTTTCTGGCCCCAAAAGCCAGATTTTTCTTTCCTGTAGTGAGACATTTCATAGTTACTTCCCTTGATCCATAACTTGGATGCACGGACACTTATGGGTATCCTTTTAATGTCACTTTAAATTGATGGGATTAGCATAGGCAACTTCCATAGTTATTGCATAGGGCAACCTCAAGCTTTCGCAGACTGGTTTTGATGTTGGATTTGTAAACATTTAAAATATTGATCTCTAAATTTTTTATTTAAATGACTGGCTGAAAGTTATATGAACAGACATTTGTGTCCAAATAAATACATGCGAAATTCATGAGGATTATTGTCTGGCAACGAATGTAAACTGTCTGTTTGTCATAGAGTTAATATCAGAAGTACTTATATAACTGCTGGTGTCACATTCCTTGAGGTATAGAGGCATTCAAAATTTTATGACTTAATTTTCCTTATTTTAAAAATTAACGCACATAATTCTGAATTTTTATTTTATGACATAAAGGCAATTAATACATTCAAGTAAACACAATTCTTATTCCATTGAGCTTTATTAAATAATACAAATGGAGTTACATTTTTTCAATTTCTTTTTTTTAGTTTTTAGAAGTAGAACGAGGAAAATGTATATGCAAATTTATTGGTATAAAAAATTACTTTTTTCACCCATGTTTTCTAGTCTCTGAGAAATAAAACTCATTTCAAAGATAATGATGTTCATTTAGCAAAGTCCACACAGTAGTTTAAATTTCAATTGCTACAGATAATGCCCAAGAAGAAAAGGGTAGAAGAGCAACCAGAAATAAATTAAAAATATCCTGCAACATCAAGGACAGTTAATAAAATTTCTGTCATGCTGGTGTACTTCTGAAACAGATGGCCTGGCCTAGGTGTGGATGTCAGCTTAAAGACCTTTCAGGAAAGTTTCATATTAAGCTATCAGTGCAGACAGCAAAGTGTTTCAAAACATGGGAAAAGAAGGCTCAAGAGACCAATGAGAAGCAAGAAATAAAAGCCAACCATCTTATTTTCAACTATAGGAACTCAGTAGATTTCCACTGTTCTGTATTTTTAAAATCTTTTTATAATCTGGAAGTGATTAAGGAAAAAAAGCAAGTAACATTCTAATGGGGAGAACATCCCCCCAGACTTCCGTGTCATTACACCTTGTAAGGTGTACACTGGCGAGACCTTATGCCAGCCGTCTAGTACTTAAAAGAGGCCTACAAGAAAGATGGGGAGAGATCAGATACTGTAGTAAGAAGAAGAAAGGTAGGAGTTTAAACCTGGAACAGGGTAGATGCAGATTAGATATTGATATTAGGAAGAAATTCTTTATTGAAAGGGTGGTGAGATGCTGGAAGAGGTTGTCCAAGGAAGCAGGGGATGTCATATACCCTGGAAGTGTTCAAGACCAGGCTGAATGAGGCTTTGAGCTACCTAGTCTAGTGGAAGGTGTCCCTGCACATGTCAGGAGGGCTGGAACAAGTTGATCCTTGATGTTCCTTCCAGACCAAACCTTTCTATGATTCTGTGTTTTAATTTAAGATTAGGAAATTAAAAATTGGACTTACATATATACTATATTACACAGATTCTTAATATTCTGCACTGTGGATGTTTAAGTCTGAAAAGTCCTTATATGATTTGTTTCTGTGGATTGGTTATAAACACAGGAAGATACTTTTTATATTGATTCTCACCTTAACCAGGAAATACTTCAAAATTACATAATGCAACTTCTGGAGTAGGATTAAAACTCATACTTATGTATCAATATTTAAATATTGTGACTGATGAATCATTGCAGAGCTCAAACTGTACAGTAAGAATTATTTTAAAATATAGGTACTTTTCCTCATACTCTGAGTTTGGACTGAACCATTTAAAATGCATTTAATTTCATGCTTATGATCTGAGTTTTCAAAAAGACTAAGCAGTTAGTTAGACATCTAATTACATTTAAACATACGTCAAGCACTTATAGTTCTCCCCATTTGGAAGGTACCTTCTAACCAGGATCTTAAACCCGTGATCAAAACACAGTAAATATGCTCACTACTACATGTCTGTGAAGTAAAGAAATATTTTGAACCTTGTTATATGGATGTTTCTATTCCAGTACCAAGATTTCGTGCATGAAATCTTTAGCCTTTAACAGGTATTCAAGATTCAGATATTCCAGGAGTGACTACAGATTTTTCAGAAATGAGTTACAGGTATATGATGGTTGTGATGCTATGACAGTTCTAGGAAAACATCTTGGGAGAAGCACAGGGCATTGTGTTATGTGTTGCATCCAACTGGCACAGGTTTCGTATATTGTTAAACAACACTCAAAACAGGCATAAATGCATGCGTGTAATTAATCCTCATAGGTGGTTAGTCAGACCTGACAATGACTTTCAGTTCAGTCATCTCTTCTGTTCTTGTACTGAAATTATTTTTGTATTATAAAAGATTTGTATGCAGTGTCTTATTTGAAAGTTCAACCGAGCTGAGTCAACAGTTGCTATTGCTTTTAATGGTGTCAGCTGGATTAACGAAAACTAGTCCGTCTTCCAAGGCTATCTGTATATGTCATGGAAAAGAGAAATGTGTTTGGGATGAAGAAAATACCAGTCTTAGTAATTCTCTGTGTTACTCTTTAAATCATGCTCATGTAAATAGCTGAAAATAATACACTCTCATTCACCTTTTCATCGAAATTTGCTGTGACCTTAAAATGCATCATGATTTTACTCAGAATCATTGTTCTGAGCAACTGCAATTCACTCTTCACATGTACTGTGCAGAGAGTGCTTGTCACAGTCTTGTAAATGATGCTCCATATATATTCCATCACACTTGAAAACGCAACAAGGGAACATGTAAAAAAGGTCAACTTTTCACTGAAAGCAAGCCTGATACTTCTTAAGAGAAAAGGTTTTATTTGGCTTTCTACCACAGTTTCATTGTCTAACTTGGTAGTCAGAGATAAATTAGTGGCTTTCTGAGAAAAAGAAGCCATCCCCATATTTGTCTTAAGGCTTCCGCTATGAAATATATGCAAAAGACTGGAGTCTGGAGGCTGGATGATAAGACCGCTACTCCAAATGACAGATATTTCTGTGCAAAAGAAAAAGTCTCCTCTCCTTACTTCTTTATATAAATAGTTTTTCTCTCCTTGCCTCCTCTACCCTCCCCTCTCCTTCTCTATTCCCCTTCCTGTAGTCCAACATAAATGAGTGGAGAGGATTGAAGTTGCTTCCTAAGAACTCGAAGTCGAGTTTAAGTTCAATTCCTTTAACATTCAGACTAATTTGTTAAATAAATCTTAAACATGGAACCCTATCATAATTACATGAAGTACAACGTATGCCGTGTTCTTTAAGTCTACTTTGCATGTTTTGCTTTGTATCTAGCAGCAACTTATATCTAGACTACGAAGAAATACGATTACAGTAAAAATTTTATGATCCAGTGAACAAATTGAAGCTAAATAGATGGACAATAAAATGTGTTATGTAGCTGAGTTTCTGGTATTGATATAAAGCTTCTTGAAGATAAAAGACTGAGCAAGTTGTATGTCTTTTAGTTTATTATGACTACCCTCTACATTAAAAATTGCATCACTGAAACTTTATTATACATACAGAAAAGACCGGGACTTAGTAATACAAGTCAGACAAAATACAATCTATCCCAGCTTACTTCATATTGTGTTGAGTAACACATATACTAATAGAATAATAGCCATGACCTGTATCCTCTGGGATTCTTTGTGATGTTCACAGGGTCTTTCATCAGAAGGGTTATATAACTATGAAATAGATATAAAATAATTTCTCCACATATTTTGCAGAACCAAAACTAATACAAACTTTATTTAGAAAAGAAACGTTACCCTCAGTGGGAATGACACCATCAGGATGGTTGCAGTACTTTGCTGCCTTAAAATAATGGATCTTTATTTTGATTGCTAGCCAAATGATTTTGTCAAATTCTGATGCACAAATTAATATCTAATTAAAATGTATTTTTTCTTGTGGTTAGAAGTTGAGTGGCCTAGTTCCATAATGTTAGGAAAAAAACATGTATGATCAACCATCACAGAATCTGAGACTTTAAGAGAACCCCATATATGCCATGTGAATTTGTTACTTTTCCAATTTTCACTCTGTCCACTTAGCCAGTTAGACACAGGTGTACACTGATTCTTGGCTTGGACAAGCTGTCTGCGTAACCACTCTAACATCATCATTCTGACACAAGTTGGAACCATAAAACCACCTGGAAAAGAAACAAAACACAGGTAAAACTACAGTAATCATGAAGTAGCAAGGAAAACACTCAACAAGACTACAAGTCTGAAATTCCTAAAAATTACCGATGTTCCTAGGAAAGAAATGGAGAAAATAGGGCACATATTATGTTCAGCACATAATTAGCTGAATAGTTCTCTAAAGAATTATATTTTTATGCTGTTTTTCTAGTAGACTTTCTCCTTGGGAGTGAGACACTTTGTGCCTTTTTATTCTAGGACTGCGGGAAAAAGAGTTTGAAAATATCTCACTTCTTTCTTGAGGTATTTACTAAAGTCAGAGATACATAACCTGTCTTTTTTTTTTTTTCTTTCCACCTCCCCTTTTTATAAATGAATATAGCAGAGTAGAAAGTGAGTTTCTAGAGTCCAGCAGAGCTGCTTTAGGGAGCACAGTAAGCATCTGTAGGGGACCAGCTGAGAGATTAATAAAGCCATCTGAAATAGGAAATTAAAAACCATAGGGATAGCACTATATGGGTCTCTTTCCTACTTAAAAAGAGACAGGGACATCCAGTGGGTTTTACCTGGGGGTATGAAAAGGGAAATGCTTTAAGAGCGTAAAGTGGCTTGCTTTCTATGCAGCTGCTGAAATTTTGCAGAGCTGTCATTCTCTGGCCACTCACACATCTCATGTCTCTCCTTTTCTGTTTATTGCAGCATGAGAATACTGGGAGAACAAAGCAAACATTTTTAGCTCTGTGTTGATTTTCTTCTATAGACATATATTGTAAGAGAGGAGGAATCTGGTAGAAACAAACGTTACCCGTAGACTTTTCCAGATGCGGAAAATCCTGTGTGATCCCTTGTTAATAGGGTCAGCCACTGCACTTACACTACTTTCACATTTTCCCTTCCTTATCATCATATGCTGATGCACTGCAGAGTGAAGAGACTCAAAATCCCATTACTTCTGGTAAACTTCCCTCCAGTAATAAGCATTTTGCTGAAAACATATGACAGTATACCCAAAATACAAATGATTCCTTGATTTTTAAAATTTAAATTTTGTAAACAGGGAGTTGTGAAGCTTTGTTGACTGCTCTTTGTACACCATTCTACATATTTCATATAAAGCAGTGAATATTTAACAAATCATCATCATCATGGCTAGGCTTCACGAACAAAGATTTGGGAAGGGCTCTACCCACGCTTGCTGCAAGGACACTGATGGCTGAAGAGGCCAATGTGAGATAGGCAAGTCCGGTTGCAAAAGGCACAGCAGAAAGTCTCCATAGGTGGTGTTGGTGAGGCACGGTTCTTTCTGCGTTGTCTTTTCTTCTCGAGACAGATTCTGCATGTGTTCTCAAAGGAAGCAGCATCATTATGGATGGTGTGTCTCCAAGTATCCCGACTGGAGGCCAGAGTGGACGATTGATGGTCGTCAATACCAATTATTGAAATTACCATGAGATTGAGGAGAAACACAAATATTCCAAAGCTAGAAATACCTTGTCCTAAGCTTTCAGTATCATTACTAAGATTTATTAATATGTAAAAATCCTCTGAATTCAAAACAAAAATTATACATTCTTATTTCTAAAAAGCCTATAGTATTTAATATAAAAATAAAAGATAAAGGTAAACAGTTAAACAATAATTCCAATCCTACTAAGTTCTAGCGGATTTTCTTCCACAACTACTTTGTCTGAGACCTTAAGTGGACTCGTATAAGTAACACTCAATCGCAAAAAGTGAGGTTCTCTTTAAAGCCTATATTTTATGATAGTATTCTTCTCTAAATAACCGTGGCCCACATAACAGTGCAAAAGACTTTGCCCTAATCCCTGAAACAGTGTTTGCTTATGGGTTTCTACGCATCAGTGACAATTTTCTGTTGGCAGAGAAACAGCACAAGCTACATGGAAAGCCATGAGTCACTGGTGTTGCAACAAGATAGATACTTTTTCTTAGAACTAGGATGAAAGCAGATTTGAAATCAGTCCTATTTGCGGGATCTATCTGTGGACATGTACTGCACAGCATATGTCAGAAGGAAAGCTTGCTTTGTAATTTATGAACTAATGCTGGATAAGATTTGTACTATATCTCTAGTTGAATCCTTAGTACCTCATATGGGTAAGCTTCACAAAGTATAAGAGTTGTGAGTTTGGGTCCTCAGAAATATGAACACAGTACATACTTGTATTTTAGAAGGAAACATGAAGCTAGATGGGCATGCTGAACAGCATAAAATTTTCAGTCAGTAAGGCTGAAATTATTTTATAACTTATTGATGACTTAGTCACCTAAGTTTCTGGAGACTTCTGTAGGCTTCAAAACTTTAAAGTCTGATATTCTTGGAATTAACATTGACATTTTCTGCTTTGAACATAGATAAAATGGTGCATGTTAATATGGTGGCTACCAAATCATGGTACTCTAACAAAAGCTTCTAAGGGCTTGGAAAACAAAAAAATCTGTTAGTTTCACATTGGTTTCTGTGTGACTCTGTGTTGCAGAAAAAAATTGATATAATCTACACTTTAAAAATGACTACATATATGCTAAATATGAGTGATCGAGATTATCGCAGGTGGCAACTCAGATGGGGAAGTGAAGGTCTGTAATTATAGTTATAATTATGTATAATGATATGCAGACTGTTGTCTTAATAAACAGCTCCCTCATTGTGCAAATGGGGCACAAAACACCTTTGTCTCCTTTGGGACAGACAGAATTTCATCTTGAATGGGTCCTTTGAGAAACACTTGGGAGACATGTAAATAAATACTGGACCATTTATTTGCCAATGCGGACATGATGGTCTTTTTTCTTACTAAAATTAGTGCTATAGAATAGTCTCCTTGAGAACATGACATAACAGGAAAGATAATTTGTCTAGTCCTAAGGTGACCTTTCAAACATTGAAAAAAACCAAAATGATATGCTGCAGGGATAAGGTGGCATAATGAGGCAGGAAAGCCAAATTAACATCCCACACAGTACAGCGTGTTTGGTTTAGAAAGTGAGTTTTCACCTTTGCTGTCAGAGATTCTGCTCACGGGAAAACAATGTGTTGAATTTTTAGATTTTTCTCCCTCCTACCTGAATGCAAGCAGCTTTTTTATCATAAAACCTCTTCCTCTAGGAAAGATCAAATGTATCTACCACTGATGTTGCAGTGATTCCAATGCCTGCTCAGGATTTAGGCATATTTGACAGGTCATTGGGTGTGCAAAAAACACAGAAGTGTATCCTCATACAGAGCTCACTACCTCATAACATTTTAGAAATAAAAAGTAATCTGTGGTTTTAAATGCCAGGGAGTACACATCATCACTATACAAGAAATTGTGGTTGTTTTAAGTTGAGGAAATTCTGGTAGAATTTGCTCATAACTAGCCATTTTCCTCTACAGTTAATTTGCTCAGGACCATGTTTCCCATTGGACTAGTAGAGGAGATTGTGCTTTGATGTATCAGGTATTAGTATAATGCAGAGAACTTGGAATGTCTTTATAATGACTGTAACTAATATTTGCTTGATAACATGCTTCCTGAAATATTCCAGCCTCCCAGGTAATAAGTGAAACGGTCACCTCAACTTCACTGGACATGATGAACCTCACAAACTTTAATCAAGATTCATTGGAACTACAGGAGACTTTTCGTTGTGCAAAGTACCTGACAAAGTCAATATCCTCTGCATGCTGAGTATGATTGCACATGACATATCTGATTGGCAATGCTTAGGGTAAGATTTTACCTATAAAGGACGGCAGTGAGCTCAGACAGACGGTAACGTTAAATATACTCAGTAAAAAATNNNGAAGAGAAAGAAAAGTCTTTTAGTCAACAGATGCAAAGAGAATCTTTTCCTCTGTTCACAGAATTGTACACAATGTTATAGTGGCAAAAAATCTCAGCTAGAATTTTATGTGGTTTATTTTAATTTCATGATTTTCAGTGTATTTTGTTCTTGTTGCAACTTTCTCCTATATTGTCACTTATATGAGTGGATAGGTAATCACTGTAAGATTGCTCATTTACTCTCTTTTTCAAAAATAAAGACAACTATCCTGGAAACCTGGTCTTCCAGCTGTTACAGAGTAAAGAGATCTCCATCTGCTGAGATGACTCGGTGTAACAATCTCCATTTAGTTTGTCCTTCCAAAGTCAAGAGTGTGATTATTCTATAATTCTCTCACCTGATTAATTCTTAACTATGAACATAATTGCACTCTCCAGAAGGTAAATCACCCTTATAAATCAGCTGCTGCTGACAGTTTCCTCTTCTGCACTCTAGCATGCTGCAGCAAAGTCAGCCTGAGATTGCAGAAACAGATGATTGTTAAAACTCAGATTTTGCAGAAGGTCTACTCATTAATGAATTACAGGCAACATGACACACAAGAAAATAAAAAGAAAAAAAGGACAGATTGAGAGCTTTATAAATCCTTCAGCTACTGCAGAAGCCTTTTTTATGACCACAACAAACAAAGAAAGCAGTCCCTGCATATACAGTTGTACTGCTGCAAACTGATGTGAAAAGAACACTTGATATTTATGAACTCTAATCTACTATTACATTGCCAAAGGTGGGCTTGGAACTGGGACTGACTTCAAACAACAAATCAAATAAAAATAAATAAAGTGAAAAAACTGCACAGTACATATTTTTCAAGTTCTCCCCACCTCCCTCATCTCACTGCCCCAATTTAACGAAGACATTTTTCCTGATCCTAGCTATTGATCACTTTATGCTCTAACAAATTTGTGTTAATAAGACCATGTGACTGCAACTTCCAATTGTATTGAAAACACTCCATGGGGCTTCTCTTCACATGCAGGAAACCCAATCATTAATACCTTTTTTACCAATATTACTCCATTTTTCTAAAGCATCTGTAGAGTCCAAGATTCGCATGAAGAAATCAGAAACTTTTAGCGCCAATTTTCTGCAACATCCAAGACAAGAAAACCTACATTGTCCTGTGATGTACAGAGAAGCATCTCCTGCTGCCTAATCTTGAGTGGTTTAAGACCTTGATACATTTGAATCCTAAGTAATGTCATTGCAAGTCACAGAGGAACGAACTATCTTGACATAATGATAGATATTGAATTGGTTCTGGCCTTGAAATAATTTTTTTTTTTCCATAGGAGAATATGTATTGACTTTCCTGAATTACCCTACATATTTGTTTCCGCAGTATCAGTGAATTCCATGGAGAGATTCAGGCAAATGCAATATATTTCATCTTTCCCAAATAAATACTCTTATCTACTGATGACATGAATTATTATTTTAGAAAGGATAGAAAAAAATTATGATAAGTCTTTTGTATCTTAGTTTTTGATGTATTATTCACTTTATTGAATTTTCTTTCGGTTTGCTTGTTTTCTGTAGAAAACTAAATAATAAGCTTTAAATTCTCTCTGGGTACAGAAGAAATTACTAGTGCGAGTACTTTTAATTGTTTCTGATTCCTTTTCCATGTTCTTTTGCATGTCTTTGGTTTTTCTAGTGAAATAAAAAATTACTAGGAGATAATGAAATCTTTGAAAAACATAGTTACAAACACTGGGCCAGAATTATGCCTGAAATCAGTAACACTACAACAGGGATGAATTTATTACCTTACTTTTATTTTTTGTGTGTAAGTCCACTAGCTCAAACCTACAGTTTGAAAAGGAAATGCAAAATAAATGTTCTATGTTTTCAGTCAAATCCAGGGATCTATAACATAAATAGCTTAGAGAAAAACTTCAAATGAGGCTTGATATACAAGCAAAAAATTACAGATATATTTTAAAGGATGAAATTCTACTCAAGACTTAATTAAAAAATTTAAACTTTCCAGAATTTATTTTCTATTTTTCAATGTAGCTCTATTTGAATTCCTTTAATTTTCTAAGGGACAAAAGTTTAAGGAAAAAAAAAATCATCTATTAGTTACTGATGATCTAAAAATCATCTACTATAGGATAAGCACCCCCCAACTTTACCATGATCTGGAGGATACCTTCTTTAAGTCCTTTCTATACACTCTGCCATACTTGTCTCTGAGCTCTACACTGCCAAAAGCTGACTGGAATTGTCATAAAACGTTAGAGCTAATTCATCATCTTACTGTACACATATGTTTAGCTTATATATGGATGTACTTAATTAGACATTTAGTCATAGCTTGTTCTTAAGATCACTCTGTTTTACAGACAAACTCTGTATAGTATGTATTGAAGGAATTGTTACTGTGTTATCCTCCAAGACTTCTTATGATAATGTCCTTCAGCTTTTTCCTCAGTCCTATGTCATTTCTGAAATGTCCATTATAACTAAAAGCAGAAAGGAAATTTGTGACAAACCTTCTATGAAATTCCTAAATCAGATATTGAACGTGCATTTGTCTTATTATGCTCAGAATACAGTTCTTTATATTTTTTTTTCTCTTTGAAGAGGATAAGACATTTGGCAAAGTGATTTTATTCACATAGTTTTAATTTACAGCTAAGGTTTTGGCTCTACGCTCAATTCAAATATTTTCTGTGTGAGGGAAGTTTCTGTTAAATGACACACTTCTCAATGAGGTTAACAATCACAGAGTGGTTGGTGTTGGAAAAAAGCTCTGGAGTTCATCTAGTTCGGCCCTTCTGCTAAAAAAAAGTTTACCCAGAAGAGGTTGCACAGGATTGTATCCAGACAGAATTGTGTATCTCCAGACAAGGAGACTTTAAGACCTATCTGGGCAGCCTCTTCTTGTGCTTTGTTGCCTCAGAAGTAAAGAAATTTTTCCTCATATTTAGCTGGAACCTCGGACGTTCCAGTCCGTGCCTGTTGCTCCTTATCCTGTTGCTTAGCACCACTGAAAAGTTTCCGGCCTCATTCTCTTGACATCTGTCCTTAAGACAATTTTATGCATTGATAAGATCTCATCTCAATAATCTCTTCTTCAGGCTAAACAGGCCCTGGTCTCTCCAACCTTTCCTCACAACAGAGATATTCCAGTCCCCTAATGATCCTCATAGCCCTCTTTCAGTAGTTCCTTGTCTTTCTTGGACTGAGGAGCCCTTTCAAAATCCTTTACTTTGAATGGGAGGATTGATTTAAAAACTAAATGTACTCCAGGGTCTTTTATTCCACTCCCAGCATTCTGTAACCATTCTTGATGCTGCTCAGACTGCTCCTGGCTGCAGCATTGGCACCCACATGAAAGAACAGAAGTGACTAATAGTCAGTGGACTTTACGAGCCCTGCTAGTCATTCAGTGACATCCCTGACATAAGCCTCCAGTAAGCATCACAATTGTCTAGAGAGCAGAATAATTTTCTATTCTAAAGAGTGTTTGGATTCCTCTTTTAACAAATTTCCCCTGTTTCCACTAAAAGGGCATAACTAAAATATAGGAAAGAAGTTGTGGTAAAAAGCTAGATAGAAAGTATAGTTTTGACACAACTGCTATCTTGGGATTAAAAATGGAAACTACTGAAGTTAATATATTCTTGAAAATTTCCGAACTATCTCTACTCATATAGGACTCTTCCATCTGCTTTCATCAAAGAATAAAGGTTTTTTAGTTCTTAAAGCCAGGTTTTAGAAGTCAGTAACACAGCTAAGAAAATGTTATAATTTGCAGAGTTTGCCTCATAAATATACCTACTTAGATTCACATAGATGTGATGTGACTGTCTATAAGCCACTACTTTCATTTAACTATCTGTATACACAATACAAAGTGAAATATGCATAGATTTAATGTACCCAAATTCCCCCAACCTTTGAAAATATTTAGACCTAGGATTAATACAGATAAATGCACTCCTGAGAAGGTCAGGATTGCACATACAGTACTTTTGCAGAAGAAGGTATTCAGTTCAAGGTTTTCATGCAGGGCTGTCTTTAATTAGAAGGCAAAGCAAGGTGAGCAAATGCCTTATCTTGCTTATACTATTGCACACTACAGGTTTGAATCACATTTTATAAACCATACCTGATTTATTTAAAGGTTCTAAGATACCATATGTGCTGCATTCACTGACAGATGGATATTGATATTTGTTCTCATCTGCATGAACAGTAGCTGAAGCATACGCAAAACTGTTAATTATATTAAAGCTGTGCCAATTAAGGTCATATTCAAACCTCTGATGAAAACTGATAGCGTGTTTCATAAATTCTGAGTTTTTTATTGTGATTTTGATATACCATTTGTTGATACTGTGCAGCTAAAATAAAATTTAATACAGTAGTCATGTTACAAAAGTATATTCAAATATTTTATTCCTCAAAATAAGTTAATTCTGAAGAACAGTCAAAACACAAATACACAAAGGGGAAAATAAAGGAAAGCTATAATGTAGTTATGTATAAAAACTAGAAATAAATGGGAATTTTATCTCCTTCCTGGTGCTGAGGAAGTTGTTATATTCAGAACTTGAAATGAAAGAGTGCCTTTCAGGGTAAATATGAGAACAAACCTCAGACACAGAGGTGTCTTCCCCACAGGGAAAGGTTTGCAACAAAGGGGAACTTCAAAAATAGAAGGTCAAATTCTGTCCCAGACTGTCTAAAATATTTTTCTAATAAATGAAAACAGTTTAATGCTGCATTATACTCTATTTAAATCTTAATAACTGAAGAAATATGTTAAACTAGATAATGTAGTAGGGAATTCTCATCCTTTTCCTGGCTTGGTAACCAGGCAATGTAGGACAATGATGAGCAATTCTGGAAAAATTCTTGGTATCACTCTGTGGACGAATCAGATGCATCCTTCTATTGTCTTCTTTTGCTTTCACTAGAAAAACATACCCACACATGACAACTGCTGGAGAGATGATCATATATAGACAAGAACAAAATAGTTAGAGATGAGCAGTTATTTTTTAGTTCTTATGCTGGAGTATCATCAGACCTCAACTGTCAATGCTGTCAAAGAAGGTTTTCTGCGTATCAATTTAAAATGAGGATATTGAAAGCTTTTTTCTCTTTTTGAATAAGAACTCCGAGAATTATTCTGTACAAGTGCAAGTACAAGATATTACTATGACATTTGGCCAGACTTTTTTGACAGTTAGTGGGAGTTACTCAATCAGCCACCGAGAAACTGATAACGTCCTTATCATCAGATTAGCTCAAGAACTATCAGGGACACAAGATCTTTGTTTATGCATGTATTTTGTTGGCAAATTTATACTACAGGTACACTATTCATTATAGAGTAAGGAAGAAATCTTACATTAACTTCAAATTTCTTTTGCTTTGTTTCTGATACCCACACTAGAGTTTGATTAGACCAAATGGAAGCCATTTTTTACAATACATGATGCGTATAGACATTGAAACAGGGGCCTAAGAAAACAAAAAAGTGCTTCTGATACAGCAAATACTTTGTTGCTGGCAGATGATAAAAGACCCCCAACAACACATGAACAACAACTCTACTAAGGCATCTATTTTCACATTCAGGTCAAATTATTCATATCATTACATAAGATTGCTGAGTTTAATTTCAGTACTCATCTCTCGTATTCACAATTACCTCCCCAGCTATTCAACCCATTAAAGTGTGCCATTCTCCTATTTCCCACAGGAAACCTTTTCCAGACAGATCACTTAGCCTTTCCAAAACATGAATTCTTTTATGCAGAAATGTCATTCTAGCAAGTTCTGGTAACTTTTCCAAGTGTGTTTAAAATTGAACTTCATATCTTAGCAGGCTAAGAAACTTATTGGCACCTAACTCCTATGGTTTTTCTGCCTGTCATTAAATGAATTATTCCAAAGCCTCGTAAAACACTGTTGCTGAAGCCCTTGTAAACATTAACATATAATTGCGCAGAGTATGAAAGCGTAGGTTGCAAACTGAGACGCTGAGAAACAAATAAAATAAATGTATAGAGATAAAGTAATAGATTTAAAGAAAAATTATATTCCATAACAATACATTTGGCTTGGGGAAGAAGCCCTTCTTTAATCCCGATGTTGGACCTTAGTCATAATGGTATTCCACAGAATCACTGTACAGTTACTGGAAACAGGACTTAAAACACCTCTTTGTATTTTTCCATCATAAATGTTGAATTATAGGATTACCATTTCTCTAGAATGTATTGGAAATTAAAAAGAGAGTGTAAAGTAAAATTTTCTATCTTGAGAGACCTGGGAGGAGAAATGGAGGAAGAGGTTGTGATGTGGAAAGAAAGACAGAGAGGGAGAGACTCTTTAGTTCTAGAAATATATTTTCTTCCATGATTTCTGAGAGGAATGAAAAAATCACATTGGCACTTCTACTCACCATCCAGGAACCAAGTAAAGGTATGAATCTCTAACCTGAACTCTTATCAACTCTAGAAAATATAAATCTTTTTGATTCAATTTTTGATTAAAAGTTGAGGAGAAAAAGGTAATGAGCTGCACAGCTGCCATTTTAACGAATTTCTACTAGTATAGGTTTACATCTTTATATTCTACAAGTGTTCATAAATATCTTTTTAATTCGACACCTAAAGGTACCTCTACCTGCTTTCAGAAAGCATCCACATATTCTGTGCTAGCCTTCTGTGCTTTGCCACTGCTGTAATCTCCTGATGAGTGACTCTTGGTACTTTCTTTGTACTATATCCACAGGAGAGAAGAGATATTTTAATCATGCACAAAATAATTCACATATAAAATAGAAATCAAGTGGGAAAATGATAGTCTTGGGTAGATAAATTCTAAAGCAGAATTCTGCATAGCTACCTTTTCAGTCTCATTGTATGCTTAACTACTGACTTCATTGCAGCATTTTTTAACAAAATAATTGGACAAAACATAAAACTGTCCTACCAACAAAATGTTACAGATTACACTAGTGACAACACAGGTGAGATTTTTCAGCATAAGTGAAATTCAGAGAGAGTTAAAAACATATAATCATACACTTTTTCGTATAATGCATATATGGAATACTTTAAAATAACTGTACTTAACATTTGAGTATTATCTGAGTTTTCTTAATAGAAAGAGGAATGTAGAAAAAAATCAATTTTGTCCTTGATTTCTCTGTATACATAAAGGACAACAACTGCAAATTTGAATAATTTTAATACCATGATGTTTCCAAAGCTAAATCCCTTGATTATTACTATTGATTTCCAGCAGCCACATTTTTTAATTTAAATGTAAATTTTTTCAACTTTACCCTTTGTATTTAGAGCTGCATCTCTTTATATCTATCCTCAACATTGACAAAAACTATTTCCTTAAAGATGATGAATCAATAACAATTTACCTTGCAGTATTATGCTAGCACAAATGTTTAATACATTGATTATGTCCTTTGACTTGCACCTTGATATAATAAAAATGGTTTTGGAATGGGAGAAGATCAGATTGGATTGCGCTAGTACTCTGGCATATCAGCTTTTATCTATATATAAAATGAGAAATAAAGATAAAACAAAACCTCTGCCAATGAATGTTAATTTAACTAGATATACCTGCAGATATATAGATACAGAAACTAGAAGTTCTAATTAGCTGACTTAGGCAGAAATGTAGTACTATCTTCCATTCTTATATGCATCCTTTTAAAATGAGAAAGTAATTTTACTAGGAATTCTGACAACTGCAAATGTTTCACTTAAAAGATTCACTAACAATTCAAATGGTAAAGTCAAATCCATTTTACCATGTATCAAAGATAACCCTTCAAAAGTTTAGAATGTTACTCAGTGTTTGATATCAGCTTTTGGGATTTTTTCCTGTCCTAAAGACCACCAAAAAGTTATGAATACCTAAGATATGCTCTTGTGTAAATTTTCCTAACCTTTTGGAAAATTTCCTTTTTTTTTTTTTTTTTTTTTTGCAAAGACAAAACAAATGGTATGATTTTAAAGAACAAGTCATAGAATAATTAACCCATCGAGATGTGAGTAATTTTCTGCAATACCACCTTCTCTGTGTAAAAAATATAAATCTTTAAAAACCTGTTCACCTCCTAGATGATGAATCTCAATAATCCGGTAATGTCGGTTCAGGTCTGGGCTCCACAGTACCAGAGAGACATGGAGTTCCTGGAGCAGATCCAGCAGAGAGCAACAAAGATCAAGGGTCTAGGGAATCTCTCATACAAGGAAAAGCTGAGGGAGCTGGGCTAGTTCAAACCTCAAGAAGAGACGACTGAGAGGAGATCTCATCCATGTCTTTATGTATCTAAAGAATGGGTATCACTACAACGGAGCCAGGATCTTCTCCGTGATGCCAACCAATAGGACAAGAATCAACGGGCTGAAAGAGATGCACAAGAAGTTCCTCCTGAACAGAAGAAGAAATTCTTTACTGTGAGAGTGACCACACACAGGAACAGATTGCCCAGAGAGGCTGTGGTGTCTCCCTTACTGGAGATATTAAGGAAATATCTGGATGCATTCTGGTGCCATGTACTCTAGGATGGCTGTGTTTGAGCAGGGAGATTTGACCACATGACCCACCGTGGTCCCTTCCAACCAGACTGATTCTGTGATTCTCACCACTGCAAAGCCAAAAGTGTAACTGGACAATTTTCTTATTTTCCATTTTTTGATAACTCTTGGGAAGACTTTATTTCTTCTTTATGTGCTGGGGATTTCCTTTCTTTGTTTTGTCTGGGGGGGTTTTGGTTTGTGTCCTTTTTTCTCTCTCTTTTTTTTTTTCCTCTTTTGTTTTCTCTTTTTTTCCTCTTTTCAGTGAAATTGGAGATACAAGCACATTCATTTCAGGATTCTAATCTGGAACACCCTCTTTCTTTCACAAAGTTTGCTTCATTTCCGAAATCTTGCGTAATGCAGCAATGTTGCTGCTTTATGAGAACTCCTGTTGAAAAATGACACTTTTCCTCCACATCTGGGATGTGTTTGCTGTAGCAATCGTAATGGGAGTGCAATGCTGTTTTTTAAAGTAGTTAACGTACTTTTAATATAGTTTGAAGGAGAAAAAAGTCCAGACAGGCTTGCCATAGACTTAATTCGGAGTTCCTCTTGTTTTCAATATGCTAGCAGGCAGGACTGTCACCATATATAGTGTTGTGACTTTTTGTTTTTCTTTTGTGACTAATTTCATAAAAGAATAAAAATGATCGGCAAAAACATCTGTGAAGAATTTATGCCAAGGTACTGTGGATCAAACTTTTCCAAACTTGGCTATTACTGCTATGAGAAGAAGGCCAAATAGGAGTGGAAAAACTCAAACAAGAAAAATTGATCAGAAAAAGAAAACAAAAAAAGCCCAGAGAAGAAACTAAAACTTAAGGTGGGAATTCTTTTTAAACATTTTGGACACTTTTTTATTTGCATATTAAACCTGATGCTACTGATGCATTAGAATTTTAAGTACCATTGGGGGCAAGCACGGGTTTCTGCAGGAACAATATGAAGGCTCACATATGTAATATCTTCATTAACTCGGCTGCCCTGAAAAAGAATGAAGCTTGCATAATGATAGTTCGTAACAAATTCTGCACTGCTTTGTTCTGACTCTGACCAGGACAGAGTTAAATTTTTTCATAGTAGATCATATATTACCATGTTTTGGATTTATGGCCAAAACAGTGTTGTCAGCAGACCAATGTTTGGAGTTTTGCCAAACAGCAGCTGTGCAACTTCAAAACTTTCTGATTTTGTTTTGTCATTCTGCTTTCTTATCCATGCACCCCCAATCAAGTAGGCTGAGGGCAGGCAAAAAACATAGAAAGGATCACAGATGAAACAATTCACTGAAATTTTCCAAGCGATAGTCCACACCACATAAAATCACACTCAGCAATAAAAGAATGGATGTAGGGGAAGCAGAGGCAGGGCAGTGGTGGTGTTGGGCAGTGATGTGCATCTTCCAAGGTAGTCGTTTCTCAAAGACTGGCTAGTTGTTAGTCTCTTTGTGGGAGGCACTTGCCTGTAGATCACTTTTTTTCCTCTTTTGTTCACTTATTAAACTATCTTTATCTCAATCCATTAGTTTTCTCACTTTTGAACTTCCTGTTTTCTTCATCTCACTAAGGACAGGGGAGTGCAAAGCAGCTGTTAGAGTGCTTAGTTGCTGTCTGGCTACTACAGCACTGAGTAATTTCAACCAAATTTGATACACCTTACACCGCCAGAGGTTCCTACAGGTCCTGTACAAAGAAGACCTTGCTTATACCTCTATTGAAAGAGGGACCGCAGAACAAATGAACTTTCTTTTGAGCTGTCAAAAAATCTACATCACACAAGTGTGTGACCCTGACTATAGGAAACCATACTTCCTTTATCTCTTTTCTGACACTATAAGCTGTGTGTTTGCAGTAATTTCATCTGCCTATATTATTTATGATCTAGCACAGTTTCTGTTCATTACTATGTTGTAGGGCTGCAGGTGAGATGACGGGAGCTTTAGAGGAATTGTTTTAAGTTCAACAGGAGCCACAGTATGAGGTTCATTTCTTTGCTTGTTAAGCTTGGGATGCTCAGAACAGGAAATAACACAATTGCTGTTAGATACCAGACCTTTATCTCAGGGCAGAGGCACTCACAGATATCCCTTTCTTCACTGTGTCCAAGCTACAAAGACAGATTTATGCAATAACTCAAGTCAAAAATATTTTTCAAGTTCCTTCTTGAAGTACTGCAGTACTACTCGCATTTGCAAACACAGCCTGAGTAAACCTAAACATACCTAGATTTATCTGTTCTCAGCTGTGACATACTATGCTCTCCAATTGAAATGTATTGTCATTTGAAATGGTTGTGTTTGGCTTATTCAGATTTGACGATATATGTTATTAAGTCCTCCAAAGAGTTCAGAAAAGGAAAGTGTAAAAGCAATGACCAAGAAATACAGTCTGTAAAAAGTAATAAAGACAAAAGAATACAGAAATCAACAAAATATTACAGATTATGGGTCGATATTTTCACCTTGTAGCATCAAAGCTGGAAGCATGTAGACAGTGAAAAGTCAAAGTGGTTTCTTTCCCGTCATTCCTCAGTTAAAAGATGGCTTATGTTTAATAGTCAGTGTATGCACCCCATATTGAAGGTAATAAATATGAAATATATTTCTTAAACAACAAAGAAACAACAACAACAACCAAAAAATCCCATAAAAATGCTATGAAGGAAAATATTTCACAAAAAATTCTTTATTGTTACGCATAGCGCACATCGGCATATTATCTGCTAATATGCTAATATGCTAAATAGATATGCATAACTGGATAGTTCTTGAAAAGTTACATAGCACATTCTAGAGGAAAGGGTAAATAAGCCAGAGTACATTATGAATAACACGTTGTAAATGTCTAAAAAGACTAGGTTCAGAGTTCAGTCAGGTTGGAGGCTTTTGTTTCAGTTAGCCAGTAAGACAAGGAACAATACAGATTTTAGAGGCAAAGCTGACTGAGGAAAATGCAGTATAAATATTTTCAATATTTTATTATGCTATCCTGTAACAACAAAGAATAGTAAAGAATTCTTCTATTTATCATCTGCAATATTCCTTATCCATATCAAATATGTCATAACGAGAAGAGGAAGAATTTATGAGGATTAAAATTTATTTTTCATATGATCACTGTTATTATCTCTTAATTCTTAAATTAAAATGTCATTTTGGCAATAGCAAAATTTTCTAGAACATGAAGAATCCACTAGAGCTTCACTTCTGAGAGATTTTTATATATATATATATACTGTGATTATATATGCTGTGATTATAATCATGGAATCTCAGAATAAGCTGAGTTGGAAGGAACCCACAAGGATCATTGAGTCCAACTCCTGGCCCTGCACGAGACATCTTAAGATTCACACACCATGTTCCTGAGAGTGTTGTCCAAATGCTTCTTGAACTCTGGCAGGTTTGTTGATGTGAACCCTTCCCTAGGGAGCTTGTTCCAGTGCTCATCTACCCTGTTGGTGAACTGGTGTTGTAATTTATTAAATTATATTATTTCCCAATTTTATCAGTAGAAATTTAAAAGTTAGGATCCTCGGAAAGAATATTATAAAATCTAATACTAATATGGGAAACAGAGTAGAGGTCCTAAACCCATTGTAGGATTAGATGACAGAATATTTTATAGCTATTTGAATTAAGGCTGATACATTTTTCATGGTCTATTCCAGAGGCAGAGGATAAAACCCTTTGTTTACAAGTAAATTTGAAAGAAAACACTATATCAATATCAAGCCTTAAATCTGAAGTAGTGACAGTGAAAACTCTTCAGACATGTAATGTAGATACTTATTTACCTCACAGAATGTAACCAAAATTAGATCAGGCCATGGGAAATAAAATTGAAAAGGTAAAAAGATCAGCAAACTAGAAAAATGAAATTGAAAGAAAAAAAATATAAAAAGGTTTTTATAGGACAAAGATATATTCCTGTCACTGCATCATATTTTGCTGGGACATAGAGGTTGTTGACAACGTGAAAGTATTTTATAGCTTCAGAATAAAATCAGGGAAATGAAAAAAACACATGGTAAAAGTCAATAGAGGTAATAGAGCTGCTGATTTGCCTCAGTATGCCTTTACTGTATGGAACAGGATGCATGCTGCTTGGAGTAGTTCATTCAATTTACTGAAATCATCGATGTCTTGTACAACAACATGCAAGAATGTAACGAACTCATTCTATAACCTATTCTTTAACTTGTAAATGCATGCAGGGTACAAGAGATCTGGAAAGACAGCAGGTGTGAGAACTGTCTAGGGCACACCTGAGAGGTTCAATCATTTCTTATGTATCTCATAGCTTGCTACTGAAAAAAATAGAAACAAATCCAATCTCAGCCTTTCTGTAGCAACCCTGAAGAGTCCAAATATGAAATACACGCAGAACATGTGATCAATTTATAAAATATAATTTTAATTAGTAGAAGCAACTTTTTTAAAAAAAATTATTAATGTTAAGGTCCTGTATAGAACTTGGGACAAACATGAAAATTACCGTCTAGAAACCTCTGTTCAGGTTTCCACTGAACCTTTAATGGTGCTTAGGTTACATCCTTGTCCCGCTTTTCGACTGTCCAGTACCTGGATTTGCACTTCTGTGCCTGATCAGTTGCTCTGGTTTAGGTAATTAAGAACCTAGTCTGGCAGGGCTTGGCTTTCTCAGTAAGTGAAAACTGAGGATTTACTAATTTCTCTTCTTAACTTAATGTTCAAGAGAAGATGATACTGCTGTTGCCTTCTCTCTGTCTGTTTCATTTTGTTCCAACACAAGTCAAAGAGAAATTTAATACACAAAAATGTAAAAAGTCAGTTGATAAGTATGCCAAAGACAACAACTTGATGATTTGGAAAAATATATGGATCCTTGTATTCAGAAGTGGGTTTTGACCTATGGACAGAAACTGAGATCTGAACACTTACGTTATTTGATAAAAAGTATAGAGTGCATTTACAACTCTAAATGCCTCTTGTGCTCACAGACTTACAAAAATATTTTGTTATAAGAATGTATTAAACCATAGTACTATTCTAATACTTTTCTAATTCCATGAGACCTCCCTACAGTTAGAGGTAATGGAGATTTTTTTCACTACAGAAACAGATTAAGCTTTTCTTAGATGAATTTTACTTCCAGTAGTCTCTAGTAATAAGTAAACTCATCTTTCTTCTTTTTTTTTTTAATGACAGCAAGAATAAGTAATTTCAAGACGAACATTAAGCATCTCATGAATTCTAGTATCATTCACTAATCCATGACATTCGTTCAATTCATTCATGGCTAGGCTTCGCGAACGAAGATTTGGGAAGGGCTCTACCCACGCTTGCTGCAACCGCGCTGATGGCTAAAGAGGCCGATGCGAGATAGACAAGTCCGGTTGCAAAAGGCACAGCAGAAAGTCTCCATAGGTGGTGTTGGTGAGGCACGGTTCTTTCTGCGTTGTCTTTTCTCCTCCAGACTGATTCTGCGTGCATTCTCAAAGGAATCAGCAGCGTTATAGATGGTGTGTCTCCACACCTCCCGATTGGAGGCCAAAGTGGACCATTGATGGTAGTCAATATGGCCAAGGCTGAGGTGTTGTTTCAGAGCGTCCTTGTATCTCCTCTTTGGGGCTTTTTTTGCTCTCAGACAACTGCAAGAGAAGTGCAGGGAACAGAACAAAGGACTCTATGTAACTTTTGTTGACCTCACCAAAGCCTTTGACACTGTGAGCAGGGAAGGCCTGTGGCAGATCTTGGAACGTTTAGGATGTCCCCCCAAGTTCCTCAAAATGGTCATCCTGCTGCACGAGGATCAGCGTGGCCAAGTCAGATATGGCGAATCCATGACATATCCAATCATTAAAACATCAAATATTCAAAACGGATCATATTTTTTTTAATTCTTGCTTTCATTGTATGAATTCAGTGTGGACTCTGCTACAAATAATTATTAAAAAATTTGCACCTGCAAGTACCTTCTTTTAATAAGGACAAATAAACTGATATCCAGTCTTTCAGTAGTCTAGCACTGTCAGAAGAAAGTAGAAGAACCATCTCTTTCAAAAACCCAAAGTAATGTAGATAACCAGCATGCTTTTAGTGACTACAGGATTTGGTAAAAGGAGGGCCTTAGAGAGTGAAAGGAAGCATAAGCATTCCTTTAGTATTGTATATGTATAGAATTGACAAACAAGCCAAGTCTGACAAAGTTTAGAAATAATGAAATTGGAATAAATGAGTGCAGCATACTCATGTAACCAGGTGCAGAGCCAGGGCAATGTTGTGAAACAACAGAATTATAAATTAGGTGCTTGTTCTACGCTTATTCTAGTACAGAGAAAGATACATTCTGAACACTAAGGACTAAACAACTAATGTTAACTAAGATGATTAGTAAGTATGTTAAGAAATAAGAAGAAAGAAAAGAAAGAAAAGAAAAGAAAGAAAGAAAAGAAAGAAAGAAAGAAAAGAAAGAAAGAAAGAAAAGAAAGAAAAGAAAGACAGAAAAGAAAGAAAGAAAAGAAAGAAAGAAAGAAAAGAAAGAAAGAAAGACAGAAAAGAAAGAAAGAAAAGAAAGAAAGAAAGAAAAGAAAGAAAGAAAGAAAGAAAGAAAGAAAGAATTAAATTAATATTAAATGATTTTGTGATATCTAACTTCTCAATTGAGTTGAGTGAAACCAAAAGCCCTGTGAAAGCGTTCATGCATGGAGAAGATGTATATTTGAGACAGTTTTAGGCTGGGGGTGGGAGGTAAAGGTGACATTAATTAGAGGCTGTTGCCAGGCAAAATACATGAGGTAAATTCCCCTCTGATGTGGTCCCTCAATGAACAGTCAAAAAATCCACTCACCCCAAAACACTGTTATAGTCCCTTTATTACTGTATAAGCATGCATTAATTATGCCACTGAAGCTGTTATATATCCTGCAGATTTTAACAAAAGGATAAGAAATCATTACAGAAGCAAGGAGAAAGAGAAGGTGAGAGAAGATGGAAACACATTAAGATGCCAGAATGTAAATAGTTTCCTCTCCTGAGTGTCTTATACATTTATCTAAAGTAAATTTAGTTTCTTGCTGAAGCCAGTGATCTTATCTCTTGTTTTCAGCAGTCCATTGCAGCCCCAGAGGCACACAAAAAGTTAGTGCTCATTGCTGTTATCTTTTCTAACCTAAAGAAAACACAACATTGGTGAATAATAAGAAAAACATCATGACTGTCTGATAAGGCAGTACCCCTTCCAGCATTCTGTGTCTGTAAAGTGCAGATGAACACACTGGAGAAGGAAAAACTGAAAGACTCAGTGTTTGGATAAATTGTTTGAAATTCTGAATATAGAGAATTTGAGGTAGGATCAGTAATGGCCAGCTTTTGAAAATCATATCTAGGATATCCAAAAGATGCAGTGACCTAAATCAGCAGCACATTCTGGGAATTCTTAGTATCTTCATTCAACATTCACAGAGGAAAGGTAAATACAAAGACATGCTGGGTCAGCTGTAGGTTTGAAACTAGAATTTGTGTTTACTGACAAGAGCGTCTATGGTCTACTCCTTCAAGCTGAACCTCTACCTTTGGGCAAAAACGATTAGAAAGTGGTAGTGACAATGATTTACAGACAAGTAGCTGCATTTGCTGACTCAGAGTGACTTACATTACTCTTATTTTCATTTTCTATTTCTACTGTAAATTTTCATGGAGATCAAAAGAAAATACAGTCTAAAGAAGGTTTTTTGAAAGCATGTGACAAAAAAAAAAAGGGAATAGTCTTGCTGAAGAAAAAGAGACACTTTTTCTGCTATTCACTTGCTCTATATTCAAATTTGTTCGTCAATGAACGGTTTAATGAAATCCCTAAATTGGTGAGACATGACAAAACATTGTCTTATGAACTACCTAATTTTAGATAACCAGGTAATAAATACTGTTCTTCGCTACATATAAACTAGTTGTCATTTACAATATGTGAATGATGAACTATAAGGATACTCTCAAAACTCACAAAAGGACCAATAATAACTTGATTTTCTGAAGCATTGAAGGGAGCAGAAACACTTGTTTAAATTCTCCATGCTTTTTACTTTAGGTGAGGGTGGCACAGTAGGTGACTTTGCTGTCATTGTAGTTTGTGATGAGTTAGTGAAATGAATTCAGTGACCCATAAGGTCATGTTAAACTCTCAAAGCACAACCAAAATGATTATTACACTGCACATTCTATACTGGTATGTTAGAATAAAAAAATACAGCGACTTTGTAACCTGCATGTTTTCCTGCTGAAAATCAATATAATAAAATTATGCCTACCTTTACAGCAAGGCTTTTTAAACGTTAGTTTTTGAAACTTCCTTATAAATTAGTACTGAAAACAATATTTGTGTGTTAGTCTAGACATACACTTCAACGTCAACACATAATAGAAGATCATGAAAGAGAGATTTTGGTATATATATTAATTTTATATATAAACTCTGTATATATCTAATATAGATTTATATATCTCAGTATATAGAGAGTATATATACTAAACTCCTTGTGGAGATAGGAATACAAGATTGTCAGGATTTGGACTGAAGATCACTTGTAGTTTAAGCCATTTGCTAAGGGCTGCAATCAGTTATTATTATTTACTTTATTTGTACATTCTGTAGTTATTTATTTATTTATAGGCATTTTACAGAATTAAGCACCACAGTATTAAATTGCTTAACACTGACTCATTACTTTGCTGCTGATGTAATGTAGAACATGTTAAGGATGTTACATTGATTCCTGAAATGCCTCTAACTGTTGGTTCAAGAACAGAAGCAAGCAATTAGATTAGGTCACCTAAATGAAATCTATCATCGTATGCTGAACACAGAAAGCTATACCATACCTGAGTCTGCATAGAAAATTTAAATATAAAATCAAGTAAGTTTCAATTGACACAAAATTCTTTGTGTTCAGCTTGATTGGCTTTAAATACATTGGATCTGGAATACCATGGTATATCAAACTATACCTTTATCTGCCTCTGGCTACTAGTAAAATAACTACTTGATAATACATTCCTTTAATATTAATAACATAACAATTATTTTATTTACTTTGGGTCTTTTCTCCAGAAGATGTTAGGAGAATGGACACAAAGTTTTTCAAATGCCAATTAGGCATCTCATCATATATTTTCTGCAAATATACTTCTTTTAGACGCAGATTAAATAAAGCAACAATAAGGAACTGTATGCTTATTTTCCTCTGATCTTTAGGGCTTAGCAGGTTTAGTTTTACAGCAGAATTTTGGGTTTTTTTCCTTGTCCACAAAGAATGGGACAAATATTATCTACCCCACTTCTGTCTTAAAGAATTTGAGATATTACTTAGAGGGAAAAATGCTGCAGAGACTTATCATTTGGAACTTACCTGCAATGCTTTTAGCTATTCCAGTTATGATTTCTGACAGTAGAAAATCTATGGTCCTTTTATGTTATTTTTGGTTTTGCCAAACTCAGCTTACTGTTGCACTTTTTCCTGTAGTGGCTGTGCTCTAAACTGCCATCATGCTTGAATGTCTCATTACTATCCAAGACCCAAGCTGCACTCTGTCATCTTTTGGGACAGATCAATCAGCTCTCCAGAGCCCTCAAGACTTCTGAAGCTGTGAAAAAGCCAGATATTGGGATGCTCAAGGAACAGTTTCTTCTGTTTGAGAGTAAAAACTCGATGTCTGGAAATACAAAGAAACAGTTTCTGTGGGCAGCCTGCTTAAACATCTCCTCAGGAACATCTGGTGCTTTCCACCAAGGCAGAAAGAATTACGGAGTAGCTGGAATATAGGTCTGATCTATGTCTGCTCCTGAAGTGATATGCCCTGAGCCACCAACAGGAAAAATGTCAGACCCAACAGGTGGATGCCATATTCCGAGAAACATCTTTACATCCACTGTTTTTAATTCATCTGCATTCAATGTTTTCCAGCAGAATATGTTTACCTGTGCATGACATTATGCTGATCCTCCATTTCTGCTTTTTATACATTTATATTTAATTACAAAAGGAGTGGCAAAATCAAGCACTGTGAGGGTAGGTAGTGACAATCTTAATGAAGAATGAAGAGATAACTACATTTTTATTTCCCTGAAAAGAACATGCCTGGTTAAAGTTATCAGATTATCAGGGTTCTGTTGACATTAGATGTCAATAGAAATGTCACACCACAGAAAGCTGGTTGGGGCTCTGGAAAACTCCAGTATCAAATACCAATAAAGTGATTAAAAAACATAGTGCCCTATAATAATGGTCACTGTCATCAATCTCAGGGCTGTCACTACAAATTTGAAAGAAACTCTTACAGTGTACTCAGACTAAAGTTGTAAAGAAAAACAAGGTTCCAAATCAAGGCCTTAGTTTTCTGTCACTGAAATCTCACAGCCAAAATTTCAATGTCTTACTTATGAAAACTTAGAATCTGTAACATGGCACTCAAACTTTCATAGTTTTGCTGTTATCAAGAAGGTATATAGTACAAAAGGAGCTGTTTTTCATTCAGGTTACTATAGCAGAATCTCAACTTTTTTCCTTCTTGTTCCTTTCTAAAGATCTCAGTGTTTACTTTCAGTGCAATTGGCGTCCAAGACAGAGTAACTTGCTCTACCAATACAGTGATACAGTGTACACATCAGTGCTTGTTTGCAGCTCCCATTTAAAGAAAAATAAACCAAAACATATTTACATTCCATGTTGCTACTGCAATACTTTTCATCAATAAAAATGCACTTCTAGTATAACATCGCAATTTGCAATCAATGTGATGGCAATAGGGTGGGATAAGGAGCCAAAATATTCAAGTGGATAAACAGACCACAAACCTAAGTTTTATCATATAAAAGCTGATAGGATTTTGTCAGACATTCTCCTCTAAATTCCTTGTTTAGACTGTTCTGAACACCTCTGACAAAATGTTTTGGTGATCTAGACAGAATTATCAGAAATGATTTATAGAGCTGGATACAGATTTATAAAAGTATAAAAGCATAAAAGGTTTTGATCAGTGTGGTAGGAAAAAGTAAACTAGAATTCCAAAAAGCACTTAAAATGCCTGAAAATTTATAAAAACAGAAATATACATCTGGACTGATGAAAATAATATAAAGAAATCAAGTGAAGTATATACACTGCATATACACTTACTGCGCAAAACTTAGTGTCCCTCAGACAACTTTAAGGATTCACACCTGGCACTGAATAAACTTGCATTTCTGATAAGTTCTCCTGCAACAAAACCTTAAGGATCCTTATGGTGCCTAAATCCAGTTTAAAAGCTTTTTTCAGTCAACCATAATACTTTACTGGAAATCATACTTAACTGTCATGGATTTTGGTAATTAATAGATTAGCAAAGCATTAGGTAGCATTATTTATTTTTAATATAATTTTATGTTCTCTTTAAGGTGGCGTTGTTTCTGTTAGTGTTGTTGTTGTTATTGTTGTTGTTTTGGCTTCTTTGTTTTTTGTTTGTTTGTTTGGTTGGTTTTTTTTTAATTCCTTCACTTTGTTATTCCTCCTTATTTTATTGTTTGTTTTTTGGTATCTCTATGTACAAGAGACAGCAGACAGAACCTGATGCACAGTAAGTTCCTTCTGAATTTGAGGAAGAACTTCTTTACTGTGAGGGTGTCTATGCGCTACAGCAGATTGCAGAGAGAGGTTTTCCTCACTGGAGATATTCAAGAACTGTTTGGATGCAATCCTATGCCATTGTGCTCTAGGATGACCCTGCTTAAGCGGGAAGGTTAGACCTGGTGAACCCAGTGGTGGTCCCTTCCAACCTTAACCATTCTGTGATTCTGTACTGAAATCCCTGAAAGACCTTCACTATTCATGTCCTAGTGATTGTTAATGACCTAAAATCCACATATACCACTGTGCTTAAGCATCTGATGTTACACCTGGCATTACTATGTAGCTCTCTCCCCATTGTTCTAAATTCATGCATGTGTACTCTATCTGTAAATCCCTGACCAGTCAGAAAGTGCAGGAGGGCAAGGAGGGAGGATTTAGCTTGATCTCTGTGTCAGACTCCATAGATCTTGGATGTGACTGAACAGGCTTCACTCAAAAATTGCTATCTTGTTTTCGTTGTCCTTGCACCTTTTTGTTCCTACTCCCATTTTCAAATTCTGCCCTGTGCCAAGACATTTCAGGCTGACTGACTCTTGAGTTCTCTTCACAAGAATATTCATATAGTGGGCTATAAAGCAGTTACTCTCATTTAAAAAAAAAAAAAAAAAAAAAAAAAGTCACCTTTTGGAATATATGTAAGCAGAAACCATGAAGGAGATTGAAGAAATGAACTGGCAGGAACTGCATGCAGTTCCAAAAAGGGAAGCACCAGATTCTGCACCTGGGCAAGAGCAACCCCAGGCACCAATATATGTGGGGAGTTGACCACTTGGAAAATAGAGGAAGACATTTGGGCATTTCACAAGATTTATTACGGGATGTTTAGGGGAGCAAGCAATGCAGGGAAATGGATGTAGATGATTTAAGAGGAAGCAGTGTGGGGAAATAGGGTTAAGAAGATAGTGGATCTTGTGTAAATAGTTGGTTGACTGGTACAACTGTCTGCATGTTATCTACCTTATCTTCATACTAAATTCTTCTCTAATTCTTTCCTGGGCAAGGTACTCTCTACTGCCTGTCTGTACAGGGATCTGGGTGTCAGCAACTGCAGTCAGACTGTGGGTCAGAGATTCCGTGTGCCTGGATGGGCATGACTGGTGAGACCAAAGTGAAACTTAGTGAAACCCAGTGCCAGCCGCAGAACTGGGACCAATGATTAGAGTCTCGGCTGCCAGCAGCTGGATCGTATGAGTATCTTACCTGTCAGCACTAGTGAAGATCAAGCCAGACTTCCTGGGGGGCAGTGCATAAAGTAGCTGAGGAGCCAGGGAGGATCAGATTATGTGTGTCTAAATGTGAGACTGTGGGAACTGACTACTGGAGATCAGAGAAGTGCTGGCCAACTCTGGGGGTTGTGTATGTGAGAATGACCATGAATGAGGGGTCTGCAACAGCAGCTGGAGTGGAATTATAGCCTTGAGTCTTGTATGCCCATTTGAGAGCAAAAGGGGAGTCTGGGATCCATGGCCACTGCTAGGCAGATAAGGTGTCTGAGCCTGACTGCTGGAAGGATCCATGTTCTACATGTGTGCATTTATAGCCTTACTATGCATTTCCACCTTGCTCAGCTCAATGGGGAAGCAGGAAGAGACCACTGATGAGACCTGTGCTCAAATGAGTGCTCTGTGTGTTTTGTCTGTCTCTATCAGTCTGTATGGATGGCCAGGTATGTTTGTGTGTGTAAGTTCTATGTGTGCATGTGTCTGCTGGGAATACTTGCTCAGCCTCGCTGATGGGACCTGGGATGTGGAGATGCACCAGTTTCATCTCACCCAGCCTGTTGGTGCTGACTCAGCATATTTTCCCCCAACAGGTAGTAACCTAGAGAATACATAATAAATTCCATGGATGAATCATGGATGAGACCAGTGTTTTAGAGGTCTTAGATTCTGGAGAGTGCAGGTACAAGGAATAAATTATACACTGTTGATTTACACAGAATTATTTGAAACTGAGTCCCCCATCCACCACTATTCTGTTTGCCATCAATATACAGACTATGGAACTTCATCTGCAAGGTAGAACATTTATACTTGTTCTTTAAATCCTATGATGTTTTTTGGATCATGATTAGGGAGAGAGGGAAGAGGCTGAAAAGCAGTAGCATTTGGCTGAACTTCACTGAAACATCAGGGGAAAGGATGGACAGCCAGGAGGCAAATGCTGACTGAATTCTTTGATCATAAAACTGCTCTGGTGCCAGACAATCCTTTTGATAAGAGCCATTAAGAAACAAAACATTAAGAGCAACATGGCACCCAACCAGGTTGCAGGGGAGGATTCAAGATGAACTTTTGTTTTCTCCTCAGGTAACACACCTCTTAATGTCAGCCATGGAAGCTCGGTGCAACATGAATAGAAAAGAGCTCTCCTGACACTGTTGTGCAGCTTTCTGTTTCAGCCAGTACAGCCTTGGAAAACTTGAGTTTTCTTTTTACTTTTGATCTTCTTCCAGGCAGTCCTTACTGACCACAGGCTGTTGCTACCTTGAATTTTAGGTTCTTGAACCACATCATCAGAGCACAAAGCTCACACCCTTTATACTGCTAGAAGTATTCACAGCCACATTCAGTATCTGTGGGAAGAGGCAGAAAAACTTTGTGAATTTCAAGGGATGGAGTATCTCAAGCAAGACAAGAGGAGCACTAACCTTCTTCTTAGTGTCAAATTCTATCAGATTGCCCTTGTTTTATGGCAACAGCTGTGTTGGGCTGTCTGGAAATGGCTTACAGTGTCCTGTCTTGTTTTTTTAAAACAGATCTCGAAACAAATACAAATGATTCAGAGCTTGCTGCTCTCTCCATGGGCCTTTCCCGTTCTTCAAAATAACACAGATAATCTTGGAGGCAAAAATATTTTCAATATTCTTAGAAGAACAAACAGAAGACTCCTAACGCAAACAGTAACTTCATTCTCTTGCCAGACGAGGACTCCTCTGTGATACCACCAAGCCAAATGGGCTGAAGACAGACTGCTAAGCACAGAGAATGACAGTCATTTAATTCAATAAGATGGCTTGCTGGCAGAACTCAATCCTTAGAGAAAATACTTTTTCTAAAGGGTTCTAAATCAAAAAATGAAAAATGTTCTTATATTCCAAGACACAAAGTGTGTAAGTATGAATTCAACAAGCACCAGCATGTTGTCTCCAATAAGTTGATTTTTTTGTTCAAGAAAACTGATTTCATTTTCAGAGAATTACCTTGTAAAGAGGACAATAAACATTTGTTGTAACAGTGAAGGACTGAAATGGTCCCTTTAACTGATGTCATGGCAGTTCAAATCGAAGAGTTTGACTTTTGAATGATTTTATATAGCAATTTTTCAAGGACAAGTTTCATCAACAGAAGTCCAATCTTTCATAAAAATACTGCTCCATTCAATCTATCAATCAGATGAAAGCTTGTACCCAGACTGAAAAAATAAATCACCTAGGAGCCTGAAAGTTTAAGGCAGAAAAAACATAAGAGCTTAGAAAAAAAGTTAATATTGCAGATAGGGACAGGTAAAAACACCAATTCCAGCCATTTAAGTTCAATAAAGAAATCCATTTTATACATTTATTTCAAAATTATTGATTTTAAATATTCAATGCAGATTTTGCAAGAAAGACTGCTATTTGATTAAAATATTGGGACAAATATTTGTCCAGTAGATATAAAATAAATATATGTCCATGAAATCTTTTGGTCTATAGTTTCAATTTCAGCTACAATCAACTGATTACTTACCCTCATCTGCTTCAAGATAGCTGTCATATCACAGAAAGAGCACTGAATTCCTTTCAGAAATACCTCTGTTTATTAATCCAAACTGAATGTTAACTCTTTTTTTGAAGCTGTGAAGTTGATAGAAATTGTTTTAAAGATACTGGCAGCACATGCTGTAAGTGAGTGCTGTTTCAGTGCTCTCTGCCATATTAAAACCTGGCTTTGATGCACAGTGAAATTATCCTGACTCACATGTTATGTAATTTTATTCCTACAAAGGATTGTGCCAGCCTACTCAGTACAGATGTTGTAGAAGGGTTCATTTTTGAGCAAAAAGAGGTGAAAATTGCTGCTTGGAACTTTACTAGAGTTGTAAAAACTTTTTTGTGTTTGTTTTAAGAATCACAGTCTTTATTGTTTTGGTTTGGTTTTTCTTTGTAATGGGACTACATTTTGAAGTGAAATAAACTATTTTTCACACCAGAATTTAAGTTTTTAATTTATTAGTTCAGCTGCTACTCTGGGGGATGGGAAATGGAATTGATGGAAGACTGCAGGAGAAAAGTCGATGAAAAGTCTTTTGAGATTTCAGTCATATCTATTTGAAAATTACATATCATGTCCTCAAAATACACTAGTCTCTAGTGGAATCTACATATTTTAATTAACAATCTCTTTTCGTCAAGCCAGCCTAAATCTACACTGACCTGAATTTAAGGGGTACATCTCACACAATAACTCTGAAAGAGTTGAAGACAAACATCATTGTCAACTCTGTTTTTCTAAGTATTTTCAATAACTGTATTAGAAACAAACCAACTGAACAAACAAAAACTAACAACAAAACAACACTATAGAGAAGAAAAGCTTTTTTACTTATCTACATATTATCAGTCTCTTAAGACCAGAGAGGGTATCCTGAAAAAATCAATATATTACACAAGCCGTAGAAACAAGTCATAGGGCAATCTTACTCCCAGGTAAATAGACCATGTGAATAAAACAAAGAACAGAAAAAGATAAGGCGGATGCAATTCCATTACTGAGAGAGTTCCTCTACTATTCTTTCCAAATTATGATATTTCACATTCTGGTGCCAAAAATACCCAGTTGAAAATAGAGACCTGTTCAATAAGCAAACCATAGTTACAGGGGGTTCTGTTACCACAGTCACAGTTATATAGAAGCTTTGTGGTTGCACTGAAGACTATGTGCCACCTTGCCCACTGGCTACAAAGGTGGTAGTGCTCACCTGAGGTCTGGGGAAAAGTCACCAGTTACAGTCTGTGTGGGGAAATGAAGATTACGAGAACTGTAGAATCGCTTCTGAGAAAGAAGGGACTGAAATGGTTTGATATTCTTCTGTTTTGCAAATATAAAATAACAAATAAATAAATAAATTAGTGAATATGATAGATGACTCTGCAACCACAAAAAGTCATAGATAACATGAATAGGATTGATTATTCCCTATTCTGCATAGATTAAAAACAATGAAATGCTAAACTTAATACATTATCACTGAAACACAGTGTTATAGTGTTGAAAGGAGAATAGAATGGGGACAGAATTCATTTTACATATATAGGAAAAAGGTAGAAATTCTAGGACAGGTTTTTCTAGAGAAATATTTGGATTCTTTCTCATTTTTTGTAAAGAAGCTCTCAAAATGTTCTGTCATCTCCTAGAAATTAGATTAATAGAATATTACATGCATAAAGCCGTGTTTCTGTAGCTGTGACACTTTGTGTAGATATTGATTCTGCTATGGAACTCTTAGACAACTGTTAGATCACACATAAAGAGAAAAATATTTCTATAATTCAGTCAATTCGCCTTCATTAAGGAGCACACTGAGGATACTTAGATTGAAACCCACAATGTTCAACTCCCACAATATGAGAGAATTTGGTGTTGTTTGTATCTGTTTATGTAGGTGAAAGTCTGTTTACACAACAGAATTATGAACAGTGTGAGACTGTTTACATCTAAGGTTGTGTTTTGAAATCATTTCTACTCAAGAGCTGAATAAAGCAGAAGAGCAATGTATTATGAATCTTTGGTAAGCAGTTAATGCAGCTGCTTGTTTTATAATGAGAAAGAAAAGTGCCAGATAAGCTCTATTTAAAGTTTTTTACTTGGGAAGGTCAATATATTATTCAGTACTTTCAGAGAGTGATGATTTGATAAAATTTGAGCAAACTTGGCATAAATTATATTATACACAATTCACATAAATTACTATTAATATATTTGCTGAGTTACTTGCAATTTGTCAAAAGCTATTTCCACTTATATTTTAAATACTGTGCAAAAGAGATATGATGAAAGTAGCCATTTAGTCTCTATATGAGAGTGAGTAAATGTCAATTACTTTTTCTTACTACAGCTGCATAATCAGAGTTTTTACTGTTAAAAGCATGTTTCTTTTTCAACCTCTCTTTGTTACTTCACATGAATGAAACAATTATTTTTTTCATTCTTCATTGAATGAACTGTACTACTATATATTATTTTTATGCATTTTATTATTAAAAATAATACAGTAGATATATCTGAAAATCCTTTAATTGAATACAAAATTATGCAACAATTTTGCAAGCAGGAAAGAAAATTTACATCTATTACTGAGTCGTGAAAAGCTCAAGAGAAATAGAGAAAGAGCTATTAAAGGTACTAGAAATGTAGAAGGAAAGAATAATACAGGTAAGAAAAGGAATATGAAAGTAGAAAAGAAGAAATTATAGTAAAAGTATTCATACATATCTTATAGAAAAGACTAAGATATGCTCTTTGGTAATTCTAGACATGTATTTGAGATGTTACAGAACAGAATTTATCAACCTTGTTTCCATGAATACAAAATTGCTCTTACTGAAAAGTTTAGTACTACTTTTATATTGGTTTATATAAAAGGTGAGAATATTAATGTTCCCTAGATAGATGTTCTTACTATTGGACTCAGTCTGATAGTCTGAGCAAAAGTGGCTGGAAATCAAATTCTGTTAAATCAATGCCACTGGTCTCACCAGCCTCATGGCAATATCTCGGTGCAACTGAATTTCAGCAAACATGCCAGAGGACACAAAATACGCTGTTAGAAAAATGGAAACAGAAGTCTCTGGATTTCAGGTTTTTTTGTTACCTTTTTATTAAAGGCCATGACCAAACTAACATATATGTGTGTAGGATTAAATACAAAATATTACACTTCTTACCTAAATGTATGTATATCAAAGATGATGCATGTTCTGCCTCTATAATCTTGTGCATGACCTTTTCTGAATTAAGTGATGAATAGAATGTTATGTTGAGAATTATTTATTTTCTCCTCTTTAGCAGTTTATTTTCCTTTTCAGAAATGCATAATGCAAGTGAGATGCACATGATTTCATTCTGAAATGCACTACTCTCACAGTGGCTTATGCTATCTTCTTGTTCTTTTTGCTTGTCCAATATAAACAAGACTATTGGCTGCATTAAACGGAAGCTTTTGCTGTCTCTTTTAACTAATGTTGACTATCAAGTATTATGCTTAAAATCTAATTACTCTGTTGATTTCATTCACTATATTTGGAAAAAATGTTTCATTACTATGCTAATAGACATAGCTCTTGTTTCCACACTGTCCTGATAGACTGTAATATGAAGCCGCTGAAAGTCAAATTCCTTCCTAATTTATAGCTTTGCTATAAAGTGTTGGCTAAAGGCTAAAAACCTGTGTTATCCAAGTGTCTGTAGTTATACCACCGAATTTTGGTATTGGTGGCTCTATAGCAGTTTAAAATAGTTCTCTACATTAGCATGAAATGACATATAAGGTATTAAACTCAGTTTTATACATTAGATTCTGGAAAACAAATTATGCTTTGAAACCCTATATTACAGATGACTGGTAAATAAAATAAAGTATATATTTTTAAAATCTTAACAGTTACTAAGAATTAATGCAGATAAGGCAGCACAATTTGCATGAAATCATGCTCTTGCTCTGTTTAGACCGTATCTTACATCAAGCAATGTGCCAGGAAAGCAAGATACCATTTGTCTTTCATATACAGAGTGAGTAAAAAGGTGCAATGAAAGAACCATCAGGTTGCATATGTAGATATTACTGTCACAGATACTACAATGCCAACAGCTAAAGGCACAATCTGTATTTGATTTTGCCATCCCACTAGCGTGAACTATTCAGTAATAATCTGTCCAACTAACAAAACTTGTTTTTCTTCAGCTATCATCAACCAGCCCAGGTGTCATCCCTAGACTTTCTGTTAATGTATGTTGCTTTAATACCCTAGGATTAGATATTTTTCGGGCTGCAAAGCTTGTTGAAATATAGCCCAATGATCAGATCTGCATTATTAGTGAAATAAAAAATTTTATTAATCATAAATATTTTATATATTTTTGAAGTATTATTATTTTGTGCAGGGAAATTAAAACTGCTATTCAAGAAACAAACAATAAAAACCCAGCACACTTAACTGCATTCGTCCCAATCCTATGATTGATTCATTTTTATGTTTAAGATGAGCTATTTCATTTCCCCCGAGGCCTTCTCCCCAGGGATCCTCCTTTCCAAGTCATTTTCTCAGAGCAATGCCTGTATTTTGAAAAGAAATCTGCTGGGATAAGAGCTGAGAAGATGAAATACAAGGCAGGGGATCAGAAAGTGTGAGTATGCAGAACAGAATAAAAGATGGGACCAAAAGGGGATAAATAAAACAAGGGAATGAAAGAAAACAAGAAAGAGCATTGCTGCAGGCTAAAAGAGAAATTTCTTTGCCAACTCCAAATCCTGAGACTGATTACAGGATACAGATATAAGCAGTATTACTCTTGGAACCCAAAAGACAATTTATTAAAATTGCAATATCCCAATGCATAATTTATTCTATTCTTCAGTATTTCAATTTTCATACCATGTGCTAGTGGAACCAACTTTCACCTGTTACTTTAATCTAAGATAAGCAGCATTTTCTGGAATGACAGATGTTATTTTTTGAAGTAAAGGAAATAATCTAAAACTAGATGTTCAATGAAACACTTAAATTTCCCAATTTTGAGAGCCTTGATGACAATTATTTGTCTTATTTTGCAAAACTGATACATCATATATGCCAAACATTGAACCTACTGGAAACTGCAATGGAAGTGCCAAATTATTTGTTTTTCAATATATAAGCCTAAATATTTCAGCCAGAATTTCCTGTTCTGTGCTCCTAGTAACACACTGATCTAATCTCAAAATCTTCGTGCTTATTTTGAGTCATCAAATATAAAAGATTCCTACCATTTGAAAAGAAATTAGTAGCACTAGACTGATTTTATCCCATGCTCTGATAAAATGAACCGAAGAGTGTTACGGTGTTAGGGTGCCTGAGTTCTAATGAGCAGCCACCACGTCACACTCATGTAACACCCGCTGGCCCCTGGAATGGATTTTTGCTGCTGAGAATATATAAACTGGCTTATGAGGCTTATATTCCACCAAAGGCAAAACAAGAACAGGTGACTATAGATACACTATGCCATGTTTCCTGTAAGGGACTTTATTTGCAGTGCACCAACTCTGAAAGGTTTATTAAGACAGTCCTTGGGTTCGCACAACTGGATGCATACACAGGCAGCTATGGTTCTTAAAGGCACTTTGTGCACAGAAATTTCAGTGGAACTTCAACAATCAATTAACTGTCAAATAGCAGATGGTGACAGGTTTGTGAGGCTGAAATGTTGTGCAGCCATTAAATAGTATCAGCTGACAGAGTGCATCCCTACCATTTAACAACAATTAAGCTTCCTGGAATGTAACTGAAAATGACATGCCCAATGAAATTGTCATCATAGAATCATACAGTCATAGAATCATAGAATGGTTTGGTTTGAAAGGGACCTAAGGCATCATTTAGTTCCAACCCCCCATACCATGGGCCAGGGCACTTTCCACTAGACCAGCTTAATTATGTCTTGCCAAATCCATGTGTTAGAGAAAATACTTGTTTGACAAGTGGATCATCATTAATCCACAAAGGGTCCCCAGGGTACATCCTACCTGAACTCCAGATGCCACTGCAGAAATGCAAGGGCCTCCAACAATCCCTGTGTTCCAGCTGCCAGACCCCTATAGTTACCTCTGGTATCCTAGAGACTGTCAAATGGCACCAGATACCTATCTTCAGGCAGCTGTATGTCATGCCACATTCTGCTTTAACTATCACAAGAAGAAAACAGGACACAAAACTCAAACTTCTAATTGTGACAGAATTAACTTTGTTTGGACTGCACCAAAGAGAAAGCTGCTACTAAAATTTCCTAGATGAGGGATAGACTTTCAGATCGGAGGACCTGAATACTCTTAAAAACTACTTTTCCATCTATCTCTGACAGGTAATGGAAACAATAATTTATTTGCATCAGCCCCTTGAACCCAGTGAACAGATAAAATAATTAATGGCACAAAAACATAGGATTGTATGGACAATGCTGAGTGTGCGATTCTCCCTCCATCCTGAGGGGAGGAGGTATGCATGTGGGTCCTGCCTCCAGGAGCATTCCCAGCTCTCTCTCTCTGCATATGTAAGGTGAGTAAATTAACATCTTTGTTGATTATCTCACTCAGATAAGTCAAATACAGATCCAGCAATTACAGTGTAATAAAGCTCTGAAAGAAAAGTGTCATAGAGTAGCATATAGTCAGCCTGTGGAAAAGAGAAGTTCTGTACAGCATGGGGTAAATGCATAGTAGCTGACTACATATTTTGGATTTTTTCTGGGAAAATCCATGTTGTTGATGTTTAATACGAAAGACAAAAAGAGCAAATCTTTCTCTTCTGTATTTCTCTCTCAGAGAGAAAGTGAAAAACTTCAAAGGAATTTTTGAAATATTTTTAAGTTGACCAGCACTAGAAACATTGAACATCAAACACACTTCTCTGGAAGAATTTCTAAACCAATTTTCTGTTTTATATCGACCATTTCAAGAAGACAGTTCCTGACAAGTAATTGCTTTTTATTTTTATTGTCTGTGTAAAAGTAGCATAATAAACTTGGTATATACTAGAATCCCAAATACTATTTCTTTCAGTTACAGGCTTTCTTTAATAGTCTATAGATTCCAGGCCCAGTCTTGAAGAAAATAAATATAAACTTTACTGAATAACTCCCCATTCTGAATCTTTTTTAAAACTTGTGATCTCCAATTTACATCTAGAAGTGTAGTTAATATCAAATTAAAACTAATAAACACATGGAAGTACGGAATATGGAAGTATTTTAAGAAATCTTAACAAGACTTAAAGAGAGGTCCAGATTACTGTCTAAATTTTGGATGCTTGTCAGAGAAAAATTGTCATATTTAGAGATGCTAATGTTTCTCTAATTTCCCTTTGAGAAATATTTATCATTGCAATGTGAAATTGCCCACAAAACCAGGAATAGTTTTAAACTAAGGTGCCTCTGAGATGACAGTCACCTTTCAAACAAGAGGAACCAAAAGCCAAGACATAACCTTTATAAATAAGTTATAAATTTCACTGATTGTAAGTCTACTGCATTAAAGATAAGTATATTGAAACATCACACCCACGCAGGACACTGCCAAAGTCAGAAATGCTAAGGTGTCATTCTGTAATATGAAATTACCACCCTTGTAGACTTGACTTTTTGAAAAAGATTTTTTCTCTAAAGTGAATGTGAGGTCAATGACATCTTGCTAGACTCTGTCAATAAAATGGTATAAAGACACTAATTTTTATTCAAAAGGGCAGAGAAATCTTTTTTCAGAAATAGATTTGATTTTTCTGATTTTGCTATTCAAAGAAGTACCCAGGAAAATTTTTGTGTTTTAATCTTGTCACTAATTCAGCTCAACAGAAGTCTAAGTGTAGAGCCTATATTGCAACATTTCAGGGCTGAAAGGAGAAGTAAAAATAATTTTAATGTAAAAGATCTGAGCCTTAGTATTTCCTAATTTTACGGATTTTTCTGAATATATTATTTTTTCCTGAATTTCTCATTTTGTGTGAAAACTGAGAGGAGCAAAGAGTGATGACAAACTTTAAAATTCACTCTTGACATTATTTCAAATTTGACATGTCCAAAGAAGGGCCAAGAAGCTGGGGAAGGGTCTAGAAAACTTGTCTTACAAAGAGTGGCTGAGATAACTGGAGTTGTTTAGTCTGGAGGAGACTTGGGGTAGACCTCATTGCTCTCTACAACTAACTGAGAGGAGGTTGTAGTGATGTGGAGGATCAGACTCTTCCGTCATGTCTCAAGTGAAAGAATGAGAGGAAAGGCCTTAAGTATACATGGGGAAGTTCAGATTAGATATTAGAAAAGAAAAATATTCACTGGAAGAGTGGTTAGGCATTGGAATAAGCCACCCAAGGAGGTGAACATCATCTCTGGAAGAGATCAAGAGGTGTCTGGATGTGGCACTTGAAGATATGGTTTAGGGGTGATTATGGTGGTGCTAAGCTGACAATTGGACTAAATGATCTTGAAATTATCTTCCAGCCTTGATGATTCTGTGATTCAGAGTCCAGCGACCCAGCCCTTAAGATGACTGAGAGTTGGCCGAAGATGAAGACAGAACATGGTTTTCTACAGCTTTTGTTCACTAAATTAATCACATTCTCACTCAAAATCATGTTCTCATTTTATATTAATTGTATGATGCTTTAACTAATGCCAAAATTAATGCAGTTTCAGGTTTGTGACTGTGCAGAGTGAACACTCACAACCCATTGAAACAGACAAAGATTTTGATAAGATTATGTACTGTTATCTACTACAGAATACAAATGTCTTCCTCACCTGCTTTTTTTTTAGCTATAAGGCATATAAGTGAAGAATGACAGCTTTTCTTTTCATAAAGAAAATATAACACTGAAACAAGTATTGGAGATGTCAAATCAACACTGCAAATGTTGAAAAAAATAAGATGACTAGTCTATGAAACTCTATTAAAAATAAAAGAAGATTTTCGACTATCAATTCCCTCTTTAAAATTTTATCACTACACTCTAAAATTCTATTTGAACTTTAATTTCATTTTCAAGGTGGGGATAATTTAGTCTATAGAGAATATATCTTTGGGGCAGTACATATTTTCTTCAGTAATTGTGTGCCTCGTTTCTACTGGTTTCTAGCAAAGAGCAAAGGGGAGGAGTAAAAATAAAATACTATTGGAACTCTATCTGATGACAGGTAATGTTATAAATACTATTAAAGATTTAACCGTAGGAGGCTGATGATGGAATACTGTCAACAGGCTTATCCAGCTTCCAGATAATGTAGTGAAGCAGTGCTATTGCTTATTATGACAGAAATAAGTCAATTACTGGAGGAGAAAACAAGTCTTTAAAGCTTCCCAGGTCGATAGAAAAAAAATACATACTTTCCTGGTTTCAGTGAAACCAGTCTGAAACACCCCACCACACCAGAAAAAGTGACACACATGAACATAACCTACCTTAAATTAAAAAAAAAGGCACCTCAAGTGCATTCAAGTGTCTGAGAACCAAAGCCAGCGGCACAGTAAAAGCTTGCATAATGCAGTTCACAGTGTAATTAATGTTTTAATTTCCTGTGGAATGTACACTAATGCCTGAAGTGGTAAAATTCAAAGAAAGACTGATAAGGACAAAGTTTTTGAAATTAGAAAATAAAGAACAAAATACATTGTAAAAGACTCTCAATCCTCCTCTTTCCTTCTGTGAAGAACCTCATATTTCCATGAAACATCCACAGAAATCTGGAATGTTGGAAGGACTGGAAAGGACCTTAAAGGCCATATAGTCCCAACCCCTCCATGCTGTGGGCAGGAACACCTCCCCGTGCACCAGGTTGCTCAAGGTTATTCAGTGTGGTCTTTACCTCTGCCAGGGCTGGGGCCTGTAAGACCTCCCTGGGTAACCTGTTCTTCACAGCAAAGCATTTTTCTAAATATTTAGCCTAAATTTCCCCTCTTTCAGTTTGTGAAAGGAATTTCCTTGAGTTCCAAGGAGTTGTTTGGGTGCGCCAAGGCTTTTTTCTTCCCCCCCCTTTTTTTTTTTTTTTTTCTTACTATATTTATGTATACTTTTTCTCTATCATGTTGTTGTGGATTAACCCCAGCTGACAACTAAAACCCACAGAACCCCTGGCTCACTCCTCTTGGTGGAATGGGGCTGAGAATCTGAAGGGTAAAAGTACAAAAAATCTTGATTGGAAACGAAGAAGGTTTAACAGGTAAAGCAAAAACTGCATGCAAGCAAAGCTAAACAAAGAATTCATTCACCAGTTCCCACGGGCAAGCAGGTGTTCAGACACCTCCAGTAGAGCAGGGATCCAGATCCAGCATGCCTAATGATGACTTGGGAAGTCAAATACCATCACTTACTAAGTGCATCCCTTCCTCCTTATTTCCCCAGCTTTATGTGCTGAGTGTTATACCATATGGTATAGAATATCTCTTTGGTCAGTTGGGGACAGCTGTCCCAGCTATTTCCACTCCCAGCTTCTTTTGCACTCCCAGCCTCCTTGCTGGCGAGGTGGTACAAGGAGTAAAAAAGTCCTCAACTCTGTGTAAGTGATGAAAATACCCCGATATCATCAACAGTCTTTCCAGCACAAATCCAAAACATGACTTTACACTATTGACTTCGAAGAAAATTATCCACCAGTACACATATGAACTTAACTATAACAAGAGTACTTGTTAGTGATACTTTGATTGATGATATTCTGGTGACCCTAATGTGTCACTTCTAACTCAGGTTATTCTGCGATTCTATGATACTCTTAAGTAAGGGCAGCCCAGGAATACATCAGCTTTGTTAAGACCAAGGTGATCTCCAAAGGAGATTAGGGAATACAAAACTGAAAGAAGTTGAGTAGAGTGGCATACTTAGTACTAAAAAAATATGGTAAAAACAAAGGAAAATCCAACAATGAATGTAAAGTTCTTAGCTAAGAAATGAGTGAGTCATTTAGTTCTACTCAGAAAAGGGACAACATATAAAAACTTTTATAACAACATTTCCTCAAATATTTCAATACTGCTTACATAGATACACTATGATTAAAGTGAACCAGATTTTGATGCTTCATTCAGTGTTGCCTTGCAAAGTCCAATTATTTCACCAGAATCAAGACTTATTTATTTAATTGATTTATTTTGAGTCAAATCAGTATGCAGGACAAGAACTTTGTGCTGTTATTCATGGAAAACAAATCTTTTTGTTACTTTCATGCTTTTTAAAAATAGTATTAGGAACAATAAGAAATTCAGGCTTTATACTCAAGGGAAAACAGGAGCATATGATTTCATATTAAAATGTGCAACAAAAGACTTTAAGGGGAAAAAAAAAAGGAAGAAACTTCTTAATTGTTGTTTTCTTAAAGACTTACATGGCCTTATTAAATCTGGAACCAGGGAAGAAGAATGAAACAGCTGTTAGGAGTCTGAACAGAAACCAAACAGCCACTTAAGAGCTTTATTGTTTTCTTTTTGTTCTTAGAGATTTATTTTATTTTATCCCATGGCAGTTTATGAAAGAACAAGAAGAAAACATTTGCTTATGAGAAGAAAAACAAGCATCAAAATTGAAACAACTGAAATGAAAACATTGTTATTGTTTCATTTCTCTAGGATACATCTTCATGCAGAACACTGAACATCTGTCAAAGAGTAAGGAGATACTGATGAGGTTTAGAGACAGATTTTCAAATAAGTAGTTCCATGAGCCAAAGGAGCTTGATTTTCAACATTTCTGCTGTGCAAGAACTCTCTCTCTAGTAAAGGTATTAATAAAGTCTCTCTCTCATATCTGGCTGCCTATTTCCATAAAAATCATTGGAAATTTTACAGTGTTTGAGACCAAAATCTCATTGTCAAATTAGAGGACAGATTCAAAAGTAACTGATTTGAGAAAAGCACTTCCTCTCACATGCAGAATTTGACCGTGTATGTCTTGTTACATGTGCTAAAAACACCCTCTGCATCCTTGCATTAGCATGAAATTAAAGTACTGCAAATTGCAACCTACTCAGTGAGACAAAACAAAGGCATTTGGAGATCAAACATGTTCAGAAAAGCCTAGGGGGAAACATAAGTTTGTTGGTGTTTCCATATTTGTTACGAGATATGCAGACTAGGTTCTGAGCCCACAGTACTGAGCCCTGCAGCAGCCTCAGTAAACTATTCATATTAGGTAAAGGAGGACTGGTATTTCAGAAGAATTGCAGTTTGTGCGATTACATCTGATGTCATTAACCTTAGAAAACATTGGATCCTTAGAGCTGACTGATGGGCACTGGGTGACTTCCACAGTGGTTTTGATTTGCAGAGTAGCAGAGTGGTTGCTTGGAAGTTGAATGTTCTGTTTAGTTGCAATTTTTTTACATAATTAAGAATTCTGTTAAAAACACTGTGCATAGTAAGACTAATTATTTTTAACTCATATGCTAACAAATACAGTGCTGGTACTTGTGAATTTGAATGGCAGAGGAAGGAACAACACAGGCAGAAGGTCTTGCAATGCAAAAGAAGACATCCTGCTTAAAATAACCTACCTAATATGAATCTATATTCAGTAAATCTATCATGTTATCTAGAAAGGGTAAGAAAATATTTACAAAATAAGCATTGGGGGTCCTGAACATATTTTTCTTTTGCATTCTGCCGTGTTTTTGCTATATGTTGGGTCAGGAAAAGTCATGTCAAGGAAGAGGAAGGCAATGTGTTAGAGCCACAGCAAGGTCAATACTTCAAAAGCACGCTAAGTTTTATCTGAGGAGCAGAGCTGGTTTTTGCTGCTCTAAGTTACACTTTTTCTATGTAGATAACGGTCAAAGATCTTAGTTTCTGATGGCTGTTATTTACTGTGGACTGACTCAGCTTACATCATAAAAAAGGGGCCAGCAAGAAGTAGTAGATGCCACCTTGTACTGCAATCATTCCTCACTAACAAATGTAATCGATACTAAATGGACTAAAGGCATTTTATAAACCAATATACAAATTTAGAGAAGTCAGGAAAAATAAGATTAGTAATGGAGTGAGAAACTGAGAAGTGCTTCTTGTTTACTGCATAAAAGTGTATCAACTAAAAAACCTATTCACAGTGCAGGAATGAAAGAGATAAAAAATAAAGATTACTTTACCAACTTATTCATCAGGTTGACATTGCCTTAATAGAGCAGGATATTCTTTCTACAGCAGGGTGGTTGATGTTGGCAGTACTACAGTAAGGCTGGCAACTTATGTTAGTTCATTTTACTTGTATTTCTTTTGGGAATATACATGCTGTATCTTGCCTAATTTGCTTTGCATTGATATGGCACTAAGATACAAAGCATAAAAATGAATCCAAGCAACAACCAGATATAGCATATATTAATGTGCTCAGCCTGAAGGGAGACTAGACAAGAGAGGATGTTGTATGGAAAACTGATACGGACAAACTGACTAAATAAGAATATCAAGCTATTTATAGAGCATTAATCCATTGGCTTGAGAAGATGAACGTTCCTGGGAGACCACAGTTTGTTCTAATAAGTTTTATTCCAGCTGCCGGGTTAATACGAAGCAGAAAGTTATTAGGAGGAAATATATGCATGTGGAAATATCAGCTTCTGCCTCCAGTAATTTAAAGCTTATTCACATCCTCTTTATTCTTGTTTATAGAAAAAGGATAATCCACCTCATGAATCAACCCCACTGTTTTGCGGGCTGTTAGTCTTCCCATTATTTAAAGGACACACTAAGGTACGAGGTGTATGAGACCACATTTAACACTTTCCTAAATGGATCCAGCTCTTGTAAGTACTTTACAGATTGTGGCAGGAAGCACAATTTACATTGGATTGTGGTGCTTCAGTTTAAAAGTATCCTTTTATAGATCTCTCCTGTCACTGATTTTTGATTTCTAAAGTAGAATTTTCTTTGTTGCAAACTGAAACGAGGTAATCAGGAATACAGATCCAGCCTTTTGAACTATATGAACAACATTGAAAAGGACTAAAATCAAAATCTTATTACATTCTACTTACTGGGTAAATCAACTGCTTAGTCACTGAAAGGCATTGGCAAATTCCAAATCATAAATGATTCACAGGATTTGGAATATTTTGATAGTTTTAATTATTATAAGGGAAATTGTAAACCACATATTTGGAAGCCTCATGACTCTTAAGTAATTTTCATGGAAAACATAAATAATTTGAAGTCAATACTGAAAATGAAAGAAACACTATTAGAGTGAGAATAAAATTAAGAACATTATCTGAAAACTAGACCATGTCAAGGGCAATTGATATAATGATCCAAGTACTTTCCAGCGTGTTCTGGAGAACCCAAACGCCCTGGATATGAGANAACCAAAACAGATAAATCTTTTTCTACTCAGAATACGGGCTTGACATTTTTCAGTTTGAAATTGAAAGGCCTATCCTCTCTATGGTATCACTTGAAATCATGGACTGATGGCACAACTGAATTCACATCTCAGCCTCGGATGACACCCTTTCACTGAAAAAAACTGCAGTGGATATTCGTGGATAGACAATATTCTAACCATCCTAAAACTGATATTTTCCCAAGCCATTCTGCCCTGCAATAAAGCTGACCTATCAAACTTACATGCTCCTCAGTGGTAAAGACAGATGCTAGTCTGCTTTTAGCCTAGAAGCTTTCTCTAATACAACTACTCTACCCTGATGAACTTGCTCTCCAGAAGGGATTTTCTATCCACACAAGTGACGCAGCAGTCTTAAAGGTGCCCCCTGACAGAAATGCGAATTCCCTCAGTGTGAAAAAGAGGTAAAATTGACTGGACAGCTTTACTATGCAAATATAAGCCAAATTAAGCTCAAAGAATACCAATAAATTTCACAGGACTCATGTTGAAAAAAAAAAAAAATAAAGCGGAAACCTAGGGGGTTTTTTCAGTTTTAATTCATAGTTTGCTGTTCTGAATTTGTCTTCTTACTAGAAATCACCAACACTTCTCTTCATTTTGACAAACTTGGCTGAGAACTTGGCCTGAAATTTCTTCTGGTTTCAGTCATGTGTTGACTATTGTTGAAAAATGAATTATTTAACTTCCTTTTAAGCAAAGGGCAGAAACTCATGAATGACATGTCTCTTTTATAATTTATAATAAAGAAATCACATTTTCAGTGGTAGGCACTTGTTGCACTTACAACAAAGTTTGCTGATAGATAGCATGCATGGCAGTAACAAATCAAATTTCCTAACACCTGAATGTTGACTAGCATTTATTTATAGCATGTTTTTCACTTTCTCTTCAACAATTTATTACCAAGTGCTGGTCTCTGAATGACTAATAAGAACCCAGATATGTGGCAATTGGGATAGTATTCTGATTAAAGTTGATTTTAAGAGTGATAGAATTGAGTTTAGCAAAATACTATGACTGAAGTAATAGTTACAGTTACAGAATGTTCTTACCCTGACAGGCATACCAGTCTTAGATGTGTCTGTGATACTTTTATCACCCCATTCTTACAGTATTTTAATGTTGCATGCTTTACTCTTTTCATAATAGCCTAAAAGGGAAAGGAAATTTCATTATGCTCATCTTACTGGTGTATGGAGAATTGAAGCATAGGAAGATTGAAAGTGGGATAAGTCTCACCTCATTTTAAGTATCTATCAAAACTACTTGTAGAAGAGAGTGATTATCTCTAAAGGTGAGAGTCCTATACTAAAATAGATGGAAGACATTGCCTGCTTACGTTATCCTCCCGTGGTTAGGTATATCTGGGTAACTTACTTGGTCTGTCTCCCTGGTTTTCAGACTACTATAAAAAAGCAAGAAATATTCCACTAGGTGATTTGTTCAAGGTCACAAAGAAAGTCTACAGCACTTCAGGGAATTTAAACTAGATATCACAGTTTTCAGATTAACACTTTAATTGCCACACCAGGCTTTCTCTTTAAACTTCTGTTGACTATTTTGTGTCAGACAATTTGCCATCAGTTCTCAAATCTCCGAAAGAGAGGAAAAAGATTGGTATAAAATCTCATTTCTTTTTCATTATATTCTGCATTGCAACCTCTGATTAACTGGTTTCACTTCCACAGTTTTTAAATAGAGACTTTAGGAACTCTGAAACTATAATACTGGAGAAGTTTTAAAAAGACCCTGTATTAACAAAAATGCCTTTCGATTCCTAGGTCCATTTTCTGTCAATGTTGGAATCTAGTTGAATAACATCTACTAGAACATTTATTGTGAATATTAGTGGGCTGACTCAGAAAACCAAGGCTCAAATATTAGAGCACAGAAGGTGTTTTCTTCAGGAAGCAATGTCCTTAAGAAATCTGCACGGATATGACTCCCCACCCCCAAAGCCTTGTTCCCTTACATCTCCTCTGCTTCTGTGATCTTAAGTACACAACTTTATTGTGCTTGCAATCTTCAGTTCAGCACTTTCTGTCTATCCACCTGTTCACTGGGAATCAGGAATGGAGTTTGTCTACCAGCCACTGTCCTGACTGTACCTTCAAAACTATATATCCAACATATTCAAGAGAAATGTATCTCAGGTTTCTTTCTGTATTATATTATTTGTTTTCTTTTTCATGGTTTTTAAGTCTGCTGTATAGCTTCAGTGGATGAATACAGGCATTTGATATCAGGTTACTGGTGACATTTAAAGCTCAAAATTCTCAAGACACTATGCATGATACCCTTCAGATATTGCTTTTGCTTCCTTTGTTTTTTGAGCAAGGGAATAACTTTTGAGCAGTACAAGTGAAATTATAGTCTACATTTATATTTCTGTCTAGAATACAGATTTTTATGTTGCTTACAAATGTTTCAGTGAGTTATACTGTAATTAGCTGAAATAACTGGCAAAGCTCTCATGCTTGTGTTAAAGTGAAACTGGTGGTATCAGGGGGTTTCTTGTAATCTAAAATTAAATACTATGGTGCAGACAGAAGAACCTAACTCCAGGTACAGTCCTTGGGGAAAAAAGGGCAATTTCAGAGAAATGTTCATTGGAAATAATTTGCTTCTTTACATTAGGATCATTTACTCCAAATAACTATTTTTTTTCTCCAGCCTTTTTAAAAGATGTCTGGACAGATAATCTGATGCAGATAATTTCATTGATGATGCCTACATTAAAAGAAAATCCAGGCAAAATCAGAACAAAACCCTTCCCTTTAACAGTTTGTTTCAACTCAATCAAAATCAACAATAATTTTGTCCTTAGCTTCACTGGATCTACTTCTCAGAGCCAATAGCCTTTAAATGAATAGAAAGTAGGATTAGATAGTAAAAAAGGTCTACATTCTCAGAAATCAGAAAAAAAAAAAAAAGAAAAATACCTCAGCTGAGATGTAATCAGTTCTTTGAGTCACTAGAAATAAATAATTTTATCCTGGGAAAACATTCAATGGATATCAATTACAAAAAATAATCTATTGAATTCAAGGATATGTAACATGTTTACACATTTTCTAATATTTGTTTGTATTTTCTCTTCTTCCACAACTCCCGAGAAGATGTACATCCCAGTTACTCTTTTCAGGCAAAGCTAAGCTGCAAGGAATTCTGTTAGCAGCCATGGAACTAGCCATCCCTCTGAAAATTTGGTACGTTAATTGTCCAAGTTCAGTGCATGGAATATTAAACTATATGCCGTAGTGCGTAAAGTTTTGAGTCATTCAAACCAAATTCTTAAATAGCAGGGTCAACACCACAGTGCGTTGTTAGGGTAAAAAAAGGAGAAACTACTAAATGATTATAGAACTCTAGTATATTATGCAGTTTTATTATGGCAAGATGCCCAGGCTTCATAAAAGATAAATGAGGTTTGAAGTAGGGGGAGAGGAGAAGAGTGTTGTTAAATTTAATAGAAGTTCTTTTATCTTTTTTTTTCTTTTTCTTTTTTTTTT
>VWZG01010584.1:19993-36615 GCA_013396735.1 Grallaria varia | reverse complement strand
AAAAAAAAAAAAAAAAAGTGTGAGGGCATAGATGACCTCAAGAAGTCCCCCTGGCTTACAAGTTCACACCTAAGTCATTGCAACTGTTCGGTTCAGTGTATACCTCCTGGAAGATAAAGGTCATCTACTAAATTACAAAAATAATCTTGCATCAGAATAAGAACCTGTAGATTACATACATAGATTACCTTTAGGTAGTCTATGTGTGTAATCCCCTAAAGATACCTCTAGAGTCAATTACCTTCAGAGGTGAGTTAATGAGATATAAAATCTAAGTCACTGAACGAGTAGTCATACCAGCATGTCAGTAGGACAAGAGAGTTTGCTAATTGTTTATTGTTCTTACTCCACCTTTTCTCCAAGCAAGAAAGCTATTTTCCACTCAATACTCAAGTGTAATTTCCAGGTTATGACAACTGATGGGCATACATTCACACACAGAGAAACTTAATTCATAAAGACAGTAATCTATGAGAGCTGTAAAAGCAGTATTAGTAACCTAATTCTACAAAAGTCACTCAGGTTGAGTTTTGTAAAAGTTGACCTAATATTTCAAAAGCATAGAATCATAGGATGGTTTGGGCTGGAAGGGACCTTAAAGATCATTTAATTCCAATTCTCCTGCCACATCCAACCTGGTATATCCAGATTTTAGAAACTAGTTACAAATGACCAAGGATTTGTACCTGACACTCTAAACAAATTAAAATGTCAGCTCTAGTCACTGATACACAGGTAGTAGGAACATATTTACAAAATGAGCTGCATGGGAATGTATGCTTAGCAACCAATTTGTAGACATTAGCACATTAGTGGTCTCATTTTCTCACTGTTTGGATGACTTAAAGCTACAATTTTTTATGCTTTTAGAAGATTGGGGAGCAAATTTATATAGATTTAAAAAATAATTATATCTTACTGCAAATTGCTATTAATGAAAATTCTGCTTTAAAATTATGCCTTGCTTCTCTGAATACAAGGAACTGTATTTAGTGACTCTGCGAAGTCACTTGATCAGCTTGTGGCATCTGTTTCTTCTTTTACAAGTTTTCTAAATTTTTCTGATTTTATGAGAGCTAAATTTTTCACAGCCTTTGAGAAAGTAAGGGAAAGCCCTAGGTATTAGCAGATACAGATTGCAAGGATTAAGGCAAAAATGAAATTAGATGATATATAAGGCAAAGCTAAACTGTATGAGTTCAGAAATCCTAGGATTTTATTGTCCATATGATTAACACATCTCCTTTCAAGAGATATACAGAGACAAACCTGAGGCATCTGTTAAATAATGCCCAAACCTTCTGAAAAGTTCTCATTGCTATGCAGGCTTTTGAACCTTATTGTTGCAAATGTAGTCAAGCTTCAAAAATCAAAGTGGCTAACACACTTAAGAAAACAGGGCTTTAAAAGGGTTATTAAGACTATGATCAACATTAAACTTTGTACTATTTTTTGAAGAAGGCAAATTGAAAAACACAAATATTTTTACAGCACATGGAGATGAACTGGAGGAATCAGACGTGTATCAGGAGAGAAATGTTCAGACGCTTATATTTCCAAAATGCCGTTCTCTCTCAAGAACTTTGATCCTGTCTCCAGTCAGCTAAGTGTCAGGAGATTTACTGTGGGCACCATTACTGTTGCATGCGCACATTTCCTGTGAAGATTGAAGTCCATGTGTCGGACAAGATTCAAGTCGTCTTACTAGAAGGTGGTGTAGTCCACTTTCAAGTCAGAAGAGACAATGACATCATGCTAACATAGATGCAAGGGCTGGCAGGTAAGGGGAACTCAGGAAAACTGTTCTAAAGATTAAAGAACATGCAAAACTCCTTTTAAGGTGAAAATAAAATAGCTTCAGTACAAAGAGCAACACTAAAGCTTCTAACAAAAGTCCTACTGCTGGTATTCTTTAGTTTGAAATGGGGTTTATGCTTTGAAATTTATTTTTCTAATGTAAGAAGAAAGGTGGTTTTCTACATTTAACAGTGAAATATATTAGATTAATCAAAAAGAAGGGGTTTATTTAAAATATTCTTGCCTTGTTCACAAACCCAGATCTATAATATTCTGTAATAACTATGCCTATGGAAAAAGACAGTATTTTTTGAGAGTTTCTAGGGAAAAAAATTTGCAACGTATTTTCACTTTTTTTCTATTAAAAAAAAAAAAAAGAAAAATTTATCTAAATTATTTAAGAATTATTTTTACTGTTATCTTAGTTTTCTATTTAATTTATTCATAATCAAATGCTGGCAAAAGGCATTAATCATTGAATATTCAATTAGTCATAGCTATCTTGGATGTTGAGTATTTGTTTATTCAGACTGTGAAGGTCAAAATATTGCCTAAGAAAACCAAGATGTTCAATTAGTATTTTCATTTTATTATTTGGGTTATAGGTATTTAATCTCAATTTTAACTTTATTAGGTAGCTAAGTGGCAGGCCTGTGAAATCAGAGTATCCTTATTCTGTGTTCTGAAAGCATAGGATTTGCCATAATATCAAGGGCTTTTTTAAACATGGTAATTAGTCCTTATTTTCTTACTGCATTGTTTTAATTTTGTGCTTTTCAATTAAAATTTAGTTCTTTCTTAGAGCTGCTAAGAGCATGAAATAAGAATTTCAACATACAATATAGGTTGTTTATTCTGCAAAGTCAAGAGAAAAGTGTGATTTACTTGACACAATGACAATTCAAGATTTCACTCTGCTAATTTGCAGGTGATCAATGTCTTTGTGGAACTCACCTTTTTGTCTTATTACTTGCCACAGCTTCTGAAACCTCACCCTGCTTCAGGCAGCCCGGAGCTGAAACTGGAGACCTGACATCAGAAATTATTCCCTCTGGCTGTTCAGGAGGTTGTTCTCTCATCATATCCTGACCTGCACCAACAGTCAGAGCTCCCGACTACCATAAGCACTTACTGACAACACTCAGGTCCTAGAGGGAAAGCAGGGAACATTTTTTTCCCCTGAAAACTTCCATGGGAAAGTGTGAAGGGACATATTTTGGGCACTGCATTAATGATCAAAGCGGAAGATAATGATTAAACTAAATGTAAATGGAAAAACAACGGATTTCAGAATGTTTGTAAAGTACTAGAAGCATTAATTGGTTCAGTTCTGAATACTATTGATACGAATGAGTGGGATTTTCTTCCAAAAGAAGTAACACTGTTTACCATACGCTGTAGCCACTTGCCTAAGAAAACTACTATTTTTATGAGCCTGTGACTAACAATTGAAAAAAGGGAAAGATAAGAATTTTTTTCCTGAATAACTTTTCTAAGATTTTCTGAAGGGATTGGTGGATACTTGTACAAGGTCTTTTAAAAGTTACGTCTCTGTTTTACTCTCTGCTGGCACTGTGTGCACTCTTCTCTTCATCTACAATTTCTCTCAAGTGAGCGGCCATACCAGCACTATTTTTTCTCTTATTTAAAGAATGTTCTGGAAAAATACATCTGTCTGCACAAGTATTTGACTTGTGCAATACAGGGCATGGAGAATCAACAATATTTTTTTTTTTTGCTTTCTCCATCTTTTTACGCCCAAATCAAGCATGAAAGGTCTAAGTGAAAACTTATATATAAAAGGTTTGTGCATTTGGACATGCCCTGATTTCAACATTTCTTAAATTTAAATTTCTAATATTTCTTAATTTTAGTCTTCCAGAGGGGTTGAGTGTATAACATTCAAAAGATGGATGTTTGATATGTTTATTTAGGTAACTACTTGAAATGTTGACAAATGCTTGAAAAACACTGACAAATGTTTTAAAATACAATAAAATAAAATAATTATTTTTTTAAAGCATAGGAATTGTTTGTTTGCTTTTTTAGCATTTATTCTTTCAGACCTGCCTACAACAACCATACTGGAAATGCCTGTTTATGAGAAAAGGTGGTCACTTCACCTCAGAAAACACTTCTGTTTCCCTTTCCTAATTATTGCAAATGCTTTTTCTACACAGAGATGTTGACCTTAGCCAAATCAAAAATGAATTTTAGTAAGTTTAGCTAGTTAAATAGCTAAGTCAAAGAGTGAAGTTGATAGAGATTGTTCAGCAGATTTCAGAATACTGGAATATCACTCTTTCTGTTTTATTTATTTCAGTAGACTATATAGGAAGACCACTTAAATTTCTGAGGTCTGCATTATCTCATCTTGCTATCCAGAAACTACTTGGGATATGAACCTTTTATGAAGTGCCTATATTAATCCTTAATAACAATAAATATACTTTCCTATAATTTTCTTTATTTTCTTATGTTCCCAGAATATAGGATTATTAAGGAAAAGTATTCATATAATCATAATATACAGAATCACAGAATATGTTGAGTTGAAAGGGACCTACAAGCGCTATTGAGTCTGCCTCCTTAGCCCTTCACAGGACCATCCCCAGGAGTCACACCATGTGTCTGAGAGTATTGTCTGAATGCTTCTTGAATTCTGTCAGATTTGGTGCTGTGACCACTTCCCTGGGGAGCCTCTTCCAGTGCCAAATCGGCCTCTTTGGGAAGAACCTTTTTCTAATATCTAACCTGAATCTCCCCTGACACAACTTCAGGCCATTCCCTTGGGCCCTATCACTTGTCACCAGAAAGGAGATCGCTGTTTGCCCCTTGATTCTTACCCAGACTCTCTCAGCTGTGCCACTGTCCACTCTGAGCTAAGCCTTCTACTACATATAGTGTCATTCCTTCATCTCTTCTGCCCTGCCTATCCCTCCTGAAGAGCCTGTAACCATCCAACAGGGCACTCCACACACAAGTCACATCCCACCAGGTTTCACTTATGCCAATGACATCATATCTCTGGGACTGGGCCAAAGCTTCCAGATCCTTGTTTATTCCTCATGCTGGGTGTGTTTGTATAGAAACATTTCAGTTGTGGTACTTTGTAGCCAATGCCCTGTGCAGCAGATTGAGGGATCCCATTTGTGCTTGTTTCCTCAAGTTTCGGCACACCATCCCTTTGCTCATCACTGGCAAGCCTGGTTTTTGCTTCTTTTCCCCTTACGAACTACTATAAAGCTCTGTCAAGAAGCCCCACTAGCTGCTGTGCTAGAGCTCCTTTTCCTCCCTGAGACAGGTGCATCCTGTCAGGTGCCAGTAGACCAGGCGCTGAGTAGATCACCCCAGAGTCAAAAAACTCATTTTTTTTCCAATTTCGCCAAACTCAGAGCCACTCACTGACCTCATGGATCTATCTATTCCTATAAATATTATTCTTCGTTACCATGAGGATTGAGGAAATTACTACCTGTGCTCCTGATTCCTCTCTCAGGGCCCTGAAGTCTCTTTTGATTGCCCTGGGACTTCTCTTTGTTATTTTGTCACTGCCAGTTTGCACAACCAATTGCGGATAGTGATCTGAGGGCCTTACTGGACTGAAGAGTTTTTCAGTTATGTCCCTTATCTGAGCCCCTGGGAGACAGCAGACACTTCCCTGTGAGTTGGGTCCAGTCTGCATATTGAGCCCTCCCTTCCCCTTAGAAGGGAGTCTCCTATTACAACTACCCTTCTTTTCCTCTTGACAGAGAAGGCCTTGTTTCAGGGTACTGGTGGTGTTGTTTTAGAAGGCCACACTACCCAGAAGGACCTTCACCAATCCCATCAGTTGTCTGGCCTTCTAATTCCAGAGCCTCATATCTGTAGTCCTACCTGTCCAATTTTGAGAAGGAGGAGGAATCTTCTTCCTGGCACGTGCAGTGACATGTTTCCAGGCTTTGTCTTTAATAGATCCTTGACTAATATTTCTTTGACTAATTACCCTCTAGGGTTCCAAGTCCATCTGATTCTCCACTACAATGGAGGTTCAAGACTCCCGAGAGTCTTGAGGCTAGAGCTTCTCTGAAAATAACTGGTCAATCTCTTGCTTGTTCACTTGAATACCATGCAGCCTGTTCACTTCTTTCTGTAGCTCCTTCAATTGGTGACACAACCCTTCAACCATGGCACACCTTCTGCAAAGTAACCGGTTGTCCACCCCAGTCTCATGAAGAAGCATCAGGCACTCCTGACAACCTGTGACCTGGAGAGCTGCGTCTGCCACCAGCAGGTCTGNCAGATTTCAGAATACTGGAATATCACTCTTTCTGTTTTATTTATTTCAGTAGACTATATAGGAAGACCACTTAAATTTCTGAGGTCTGCATTATCTCATCTTGCTATCCAGAAACTACTTGGGATATGAACCTTTTATGAAGTGCCTATATTAATCCTTAATAACAATAAATATACTTTCCTATAATTTTCTTTATTTTCTTATGTTCCCAGAATATAGGATTATTAAGGAAAAGTATTCATATAATCATAATATACAGAATCACAGAATATGTTGAGTTGAAAGGGACCTACAAGCGCTATTGAGTCTGCCTCCTTAGCCCTTCACAGGACCATCCCCAGGAGTCACACCATGTGTCTGAGAGTATTGTCTGAATGCTTCTTGAATTCTGTCAGATTTGGTGCTGTGACCACTTCCCTGGGGAGCCTCTTCCAGTGCCAAATCGGCCTCTTTGGGAAGAACCTTTTTCTAATATCTAACCTGAATCTCCCCTGACACAACTTCAGGCCATTCCCTTGGGCCCTATCACTTGTCACCAGAAAGGAGATCGCTGTTTGCCCCTTGATTCTTACCCAGACTCTCTCAGCTGTGCCACTGTCCACTCTGAGCTAAGCCTTCTACTACATATAGTGTCATTCCTTCATCTCTTCTGCCCTGCCTATCCCTCCTGAAGAGCCTGTAACCATCCAACAGGGCACTCCACACACAAGTCACATCCCACCAGGTTTCACTTATGCCAATGACATCATATCTCTGGGACTGGGCCAAAGCTTCCAGATCCTTGTTTATTCCTCATGCTGGGTGTGTTTGTATAGAAACATTTCAGTTGTGGTACTTTGTAGCCAATGCCCTGTGCAGCAGATTGAGGGATCCCATTTGTGCTTGTTTCCTCAAGTTTCGGCACACCATCCCTTTGCTCATCACTGGCAAGCCTGGTTTTTGCTTCTTTTCCCCTTACGAACTACTATAAAGCTCTGTCAAGAAGCCCCACTAGCTGCTGTGCTAGAGCTCCTTTTCCTCCCTGAGACAGGTGCATCCTGTCAGGTGCCAGTAGACCAGGCGCTGAGTAGATCACCCCAGAGTCAAAAAACTCATTTTTTTTCCAATTTCGCCAAACTCAGAGCCACTCACTGACCTCATGGATCTATCTATTCCTATAAATATTATTCTTCGTTACCATGAGGATTGAGGAAATTACTACCTGTGCTCCTGATTCCTCTCTCAGGGCCCTGAAGTCTCTTTTGATTGCCCTGGGACTTCTCTTTGTTATTTTGTCACTGCCAGTTTGCACAACCAATTGCGGATAGTGATCTGAGGGCCTTACTGGACTGAAGAGTTTTTCAGTTATGTCCCTTATCTGAGCCCCTGGGAGACAGCAGACACTTCCCTGTGAGTTGGGTCCAGTCTGCATATTGAGCCCTCCCTTCCCCTTAGAAGGGAGTCTCCTATTACAACTACCCTTCTTTTCCTCTTGACAGAGAAGGCCTTGTTTCAGGGTACTGGTGGTGTTGTTTTAGAAGGCCACACTACCCAGAAGGACCTTCACCAATCCCATCAGNAAGGCCTTGTTTCAGGGTACTGGTGGTGTTGTTTTAGAAGGCCACACTACCCAGAAGGACCTTCACCAATCCCATCAGTTGTCTGGCCTTCTAATTCCAGAGCCTCATATCTGTAGTCCTACCTGTCCAATTTTGAGAAGGAGGAGGAATCTTCTTCCTGGCACGTGCAGTGACATGTTTCCAGGCTTTGTCTTTAATAGATCCTTGACTAATATTTCTTTGACTAATTACCCTCTAGGGTTCCAAGTCCATCTGATTCTCCACTACAATGGAGGTTCAAGACTCCCGAGAGTCTTGAGGCTAGAGCTTCTCTGAAAATAACTGGTCAATCTCTTGCTTGTTCACTTGAATACCATGCAGCCTGTTCACTTCTTTCTGTAGCTCCTTCAATTGGTGACACAACCCTTCAACCATGGCACACCTTCTGCAAAGTAACCGGTTGTCCACCCCAGTCTCATGAAGAAGCATCAGGCACTCCTGGCAACCTGTGACCTGGAGAGCTGCGTCTGCCACCAGCAGGTCTGTCCTGGATGGAGGCCTCTGACACAGCTGATGCAGTGACTCCACCAGCTACAGGGGATCAAGCTTTATGGCATGTCAGCATCATAGCTGAGGATGCTTAAGCTAATACGCTAAAAGGACTGGAACTGAAAGTATCTCTTTTCTCTACCTTATCTGCTTCTGAGCCTGTTTGCGCCATCTATCAGTTGCTCCCAGAAGATGAGAGAAGAGCCCTTCCTGCGTCTCCTGCCCGTGAGAACTGCCATGCAAATGCCCTCAATGACATGCCATGCCTCTGTTCACTGCACTCCCTGGAGCTCATTAAACCCTCCCTGATTGTTCTCAGCACCGACTCTTGCTTGCCTAGTTGCCTGCTGAGGGCTTCCAACTCCATGTTTAGGTGTTTGTGGTCACAGGAACCACTGCACAGCCCAATCTCACCCTAGAACCCTTTTCTAGTCACCTCTGGTGCTGTCTCACTGATAGATACAACAAAAAATGTATTACTTTTCTTTCTAAGGGGGTCCATTAACCCTCTGCTGGGCAGGAAGAAGCGTCCTCATGGTCCTGTGATATGATATTCAGATGATGATGTGTCCTCTGTAATTTAAAAATCTCAAAATCTCACACTCTCATACTCTCTCTTTCTTATATCTTTTAAAAAGGACAACTTTTTTGCCACCACCTAAAATTTCCACTGTTTAACTTTTATTTGATGTTTTACTGCAGCTGGTACATCAATTTCCACTAGAATTTTCATGCATCATGAGCCACCACAGCAGGGAGGATCTTCATATATTTCTATGCATATTGACCCGTTTGTTAAAAGGTCGCCATTCTCTCTTCTCATGGAAGTCTTCAGACATTTGCTTTTGTTGTAGGGGATAATCGTTTTTGTACACATAAACAGCACCATGTGTTTTGCTATTTTGTATAGATGGCATTTGATCTACATACTAATCTGTGAACAAGTGAAGAATGCATCGATCAAATGCTAAAGTCCCAGCAAACAAGATGAGCTTTTTTAGTGAAAGGTAATTTAGTGAAAGGTAATTCTAGGACTGTTTAGTGTTGTGCTGTGCTTACCATGGCACTAGTGACTTGGTTTGTAAGCACTGATTTCTTTTTCTCTCCAGCAGCTACAAAAGAATAAGTTAATTACTCTTTAATTTTCATCCAGTCTTACTAATAGGTGTGAAGAAAACCTGACAAAAATTCATGGAAGAAGAAACACATGCTAGTAATATTGTTAAACAGTAATTTATGGACAAATCTCTGTAATGAAATCTTGTGTAATGAAGTGCTTCATATTCTGCACACTTATATTTAAGATATTGAATTCTTGAATTAAAGTCAGAATATTTTGATTAATCACATATTGTAGCAAGAAGAAAGCATCAAATCCAATCTCAACATTTCAGAAGACAGAATGCTCAAAACACACTGCAAAAATTATCCAATTATGGGATTCTCAAAATTTTCAACCTGGGCTCTGAATAGATATTTTGTTTTCTTTGTCAGTGATTCAGAATACCCACAGCCACTCCTCAGTGTCTAGGAAAATGTCATGCCAACTGGGATCGAGCTTTATTTTAAAGTTGAAAGCATGAAATAAGCAGTAAGAAGACAATTGTACGCCTGTTTTCGAAAGTAAAAAGGCATCTTCGATCTACTTTGCTTTTGAAAATTTGGCTGAGGAACATATTCCAGAGGTCCAATAGCTCATAACATTATTCCAAATGTTCTGCTCTATATGACTAATTAGGCTGCTTCACATTTGCATAGGCATGATGCTTCATGATTAATGTATAAGGCACAGCATGGAGCCCTGGACAAAATCATCCACAGATCCTTCTCACCATCTCAACTGCAAATAACCCCATGTGCCTGAACTGAAGACTGTCATACCTGTAGGTGTGGCTGTGTATCATATATAAAACTGTATATACTTCATGATGAAGTTGTACGGAGCTATAAACTTCTTTTATCTAGAAATGTTAGTAACAAAAAAATGTTTGCTCCTATAAAGCCACTGACATTCATACTTCCTGTGATTTGACAGGTTCGGTGGCTTTTTTTTCCGTGGTAAGATTAAGTATGAAGTCTATACCTTTAGTCTCAAAATTGAACCAGATCACATTTAAAACAAAGACTTTTAAAATTAATAACCTAATAGTTACTTTTGCACTATTACTCCTGAGATAATGTTAACCTAGTGAAAACAAGAACTTGCTATTCAAAAAAGAGCAACAAGTCAATAATTCAGTAACACATCCACTCACAGCCAATTTAAATAGAAAAACTCCCGAAAATGTTAACAAAGTTCTGATGAATAAAAGCCAGAGGATGCCACAGTATGGATGCTGGGAGGATGTAAGTCTAACCTTGGATGGTTAAGCAGTGCAGACATCTGGAGAGACTACAAGCTGATACATGTTCTTTTTACTGCAATTCATTGCACTAACCTGATGACTGAGATATTAAGAGATCTTCCACTCAAGCTTAATTTGTTTCCAAAAAAAAAAGGCAAAATAAATCCACAATTATTCTTTAAAGACTTTTTCCTAATGTCAGAAGGAGCATACACTGATTGTGATTTATTTTCATTATTATCATTAACCATTATCCTGGCCTAGTAGAGAAGGCTATAAAATGCAGTACTACTGGCAGCATCTCAAAGCCGGGCATAGAGTCAGTCGTATTTTGTCTAACTGGGAAAAGACAGAAACAAAACAATTTGAAGTGCCAAGGAGTGAAAGCTCCATGAGATACACCAATTTCTTTCTAAATTCAAAATTTTAAAAGAAAAAAATATTCAAATGTTTAAGGTTTAGATTGGTTTGGTTTTGTTTGGTTTTGTTTGGTTGGTTTTAATTTTTTGGTTTTGTATAGCATTTGACACCTAAATACTATTCACACTGGTGAATAGTGTCAATGATTCAAACCAGTGGGATTCAGAATAGTTTTCCACATTATTTGCCTGCAGTTTGGTATCAAAAATAAAGCCATACATATTTTAAATACTCTGCTTAAAGAGAATTAATGTCAAAATACACTAAACACTATGTTTACATTATTTGGAATTTAATACCAATATCCAACATTGTTTATATGTGTAATCTTTTCTACAAAAATAACCTTATACTTTGAACTACATGCAGTGCGCCGTGAGCAAGGGACCTACACCTTAGTCATGTGAATGCTGGTCAAAACAATTTATTTTTGGAAGGGATGTATGTGATAAGCACAAAACAAGCAGAAATGAAGATGTTTAGCTCTAGAGGAAACTATTCCCCACCTTAAATAATAAAGCTGACAAAAACCAATTCTATTTCTTAAGCAGCCTGAAGGATTGCCTACGTTGAGTGACTCCACTGTGTCAGAACTGTCCAAGGGTAGGTTCCACCACTTCTAACTTAGCAGTGTAAACTGTTGATGTGAGCTTCGGCAGCAACAAAGTTCTGTCTCCAAATGGAAAGTCACCACATTTACGCTACATTTTCTGACAGATGCTCTCTTTACACAGATAAATAAATCTTAGTCCACCAAAGAAAGCTAAAATTACAGTCAACCTGTGTTCACTCTCCTAATGGCAGCCCCTGAAAAATCTTCTCTTCCTCCCATCAAACTCCTTGATGTCCTTTATCCATATGTAATAAAAAAAGTTCAACATGGCAGAAACATTTTGCCAAAAGCTAGTATATTTGTATTTGCAAGCGAGGGAATTTTTCTTTCTGCCAATTTTCTCTTTTCCCTTTGAAATTCCTATTTTTCTATGGGTTGAGTGCACTCATTGAAGTAATCAATGTAAAGCAGTCTGCAGAAATTAAGTTTTCCCTCTTAGTACATGATACCATTGCTTTAGGGTTTAAAAATGTTCAAAGTAGGGCTGTAGTAGCTCCTGAGATCATTCCCTCACTCTTGTCTCTCTCTTTATACCAGTTTTATGGGGTTAAATCCACTTCACCAATGGCACACAGACTTTCTGCATTATGTCCTCTTAAGAGGAATTCCTTTTGTAGTAAACATTATCTGAAGATTATAGAGATAACATACAGAAAGAGGTTTATTTTTTTAATATTACAAAATAAGAAAAAATCACATGACAAGGGTTACATTATAATACATTTTTGCATTACAATAAAACAGATTTTATTTTGAGAACATTGATATTGTGAAAGTATTTATTTAATAGAAGGTATTTACTTTTTTAATTTAAGAATATGCCTTTTATAATAGCAACAGAAAGGGCAGCCCACATTCTTCTGGTCTGAATTTTCTGACCAAATTTCCCACAACAAAATATGACATTAATGACAAAACTAGTAGGGTTGAGACATCCTGAATATGGAAGAAATTAATGTCAAATTACCTATGTATTACGTTTTAGATATCATATATCTACTGAAAGTTCTTTGGTTCAGTATCTGCATGGAACTAAAATTATACAATTTTAATGGTGATTTGAGAGATTTCATATTGGTAACAAATTTCTAAGAAAGTAGTAAAGTTCAATCCCAACATCATGCTCAAAAGCCATATTTTGTACAACCTCTAAAAGGATAAGCTAGTAAATCATTTTACCCCCATTTTTGCAGCACCTTTTTTTCTCAAAGCCATATAGGATGTACAGTCATAAATATATGGGATATTCAAAGGAATTATTATTATTAGATATTTATTAATAAAGTATTAAATTGAATATTATATAATTCTAAAATATTCTAATACATTCAGTATCTGTTTGAGGCTTTAATATGGGAAACAAATATTTGTTAAATATTCCAAGTTGTATTTGTATAGAAAAGCATTATTTGTTCACAGTATACCCAAAGCTGTTTCAGCAGCAAAAAGTCTTACCGTTTTGATGCTACTACATACAAAAAAAAAAAAAAAAAAAACCAGAAAAAAAACAAAAAAGAAAAAACAAAACCCAAAAAAAACAAAAACCANTTTTGTCTAACTGGGAAAAGACAGAAACAAAACAATTTGAAGTGCCAAGGAGTGAAAGCTCCATGAGATACACCAATTTCTTTCTAAATTCAAAATTTTAAAAGAAAAAAATATTCAAATGTTTAAGGTTTAGATTGGTTTGGTTTTGTTTGGTTTTGTTTGGTTGGTTTTAATTTTTTGGTTTTGTATAGCATTTGACACCTAAATACTATTCACACTGGTGAATAGTGTCAATGATTCAAACCAGTGGGATTCAGAATAGTTTTCCACATTATTTGCCTGCAGTTTGGTATCAAAAATAAAGCCATACATATTTTAAATACTCTGCTTAAAGAGAATTAATGTCAAAATACACTAAACACTATGTTTACATTATTTGGAATTTAATACCAATATCCAACATTGTTTATATGTGTAATCTTTTCTACAAAAATAACCTTATACTTTGAACTACATGCAGTGCGCCGTGAGCAAGGGACCTACACCTTAGTCATGTGAATGCTGGTCAAAACAATTTATTTTTGGAAGGGATGTATGTGATAAGCACAAAACAAGCAGAAATGAAGATGTTTAGCTCTAGAGGAAACTATTCCCCACCTTAAATAATAAAGCTGACAAAAACCAATTCTATTTCTTAAGCAGCCTGAAGGATTGCCTACGTTGAGTGACTCCACTGTGTCAGAACTGTCCAAGGGTAGGTTCCACCACTTCTAACTTAGCAGTGTAAACTGTTGATGTGAGCTTCGGCAGCAACAAAGTTCTGTCTCCAAATGGAAAGTCACCACATTTACGCTACATTTTCTGACAGATGCTCTCTTTACACAGATAAATAAATCTTAGTCCACCAAAGAAAGCTAAAATTACAGTCAACCTGTGTTCACTCTCCTAATGGCAGCCCCTGAAAAATCTTCTCTTCCTCCCATCAAACTCCTTGATGTCCTTTATCCATATGTAATAAAAAAAGTTCAACATGGCAGAAACATTTTGCCAAAAGCTAGTATATTTGTATTTGCAAGCGAGGGAATTTTTCTTTCTGCCAATTTTCTCTTTTCCCTTTGAAATTCCTATTTTTCTATGGGTTGAGTGCACTCATTGAAGTAATCAATGTAAAGCAGTCTGCAGAAATTAAGTTTTCCCTCTTAGTACATGATACCATTGCTTTAGGGTTTAAAAATGTTCAAAGTAGGGCTGTAGTAGCTCCTGAGATCATTCCCTCACTCTTGTCTCTCTCTTTATACCAGTTTTATGGGGTTAAATCCACTTCACCAATGGCACACAGACTTTCTGCATTATGTCCTCTTAAGAGGAATTCCTTTTGTAGTAAACATTATCTGAAGATTATAGAGATAACATACAGAAAGAGGTTTATTTTTTTAATATTACAAAATAAGAAAAAATCACATGACAAGGGTTACATTATAATACATTTTTGCATTACAATAAAACAGATTTTATTTTGAGAACATTGATATTGTGAAAGTATTTATTTAATAGAAGGTATTTACTTTTTTAATTTAAGAATATGCCTTTTATAATAGCAACAGAAAGGGCAGCCCACATTCTTCTGGTCTGAATTTTCTGACCAAATTTCCCACAACAAAATATGACATTAATGACAAAACTAGTAGGGTTGAGACATCCTGAATATGGAAGAAATTAATGTCAAATTACCTATGTATTACGTTTTAGATATCATATATCTACTGAAAGTTCTTTGGTTCAGTATCTGCATGGAACTAAAATTATACAATTTTAATGGTGATTTGAGAGATTTCATATTGGTAACAAATTTCTAAGAAAGTAGTAAAGTTCAATCCCAACATCATGCTCAAAAGCCATATTTTGTACAACCTCTAAAAGGATAAGCTAGTAAATCATTTTACCCCCATTTTTGCAGCACCTTTTTTTCTCAAAGCCATATAGGATGTACAGTCATAAATATATGGGATATTCAAAGGAATTATTATTATTAGATATTTATTAATAAAGTATTAAATTGAATATTATATANCAAACAGCAACAACAAAACCCGAAACAAACAAACACCACCAAAAAAATACACAAACCTCTCCAAAAACATTGAGTAGAAGACAAATTGTGAGTTGCTTTTCTGTGCCCTTATTCTTGTTATTTTGCTAATATAATTGCCAAAAATGTTTGGAACTACTGGTATCTTTTCAGAATCATATGTATTTGTAACCCTATATTATAAGAAAAAGGAGCAAAGAAGGTGAAGGTCCCTGTATTAGATAAGTGTTATAACATGATTTTAAGATGAATCACTCAGAAAAAAACATTGTCTGCACCTTAGATGTCAGGGAAATAGAAGATTCAATTATTTTGACTTTGAAAACTTAGGTACTTTGCAGTACATTATAACGCAAGGCTCTGCTGCTGGCTTACTTCTGCTTCTCAGTCCCTTCTCTTGATGCCTCAATTAGAAGTGTTCTGTTACTGCTTGACCAGCTGTGCAGCCAAAGCCTACAAATCTCTCATGTGTATTAGTTTCATTAGTTTAGCATGGCATTGGGAGTATCACCCCTACATCAGCCACTCTGCTACATGCGATGGCTGTAATACCATATGAGCTAACAAAATATTTTTCAGTGGACAAAGGAGGTAAGGACTGCTCAAAGATCTGAATCCTGTGAGTCAGGCAGGCTAATAGAGACACTGATTTTCAGTCAAATACTCGCAGTTCACCCTCAAGACTTATAAGCAATAACTCTCTTAACCTCATCCTTTCTCTAAATAAATGAGGGTCAATTGAAGGCATTCAGTACTGCTTAAAAATGTGTCAGGGAATCATTTTATCTCTAGATAACATTCCTTAAAAAAAACCAAAACCAAACCAAACCAGAAAAAAATTGCCAGTGTTAGAAATGCCTCATTTTTTTCCCAAGCAATTTAATTCAGTCATTGACACCTAGTTATAGAGTTTTTCCTAATGTTTCCCATACGTCTCCCACATGAGCTGATTGGTGCATAAGTATGCAACTTTTTCTCACAGGGATTAAAGGAAACAAGTCAAAGAAAGAGTTGATTTTTGTCAGTAACTGTGGACAACTATGCCTTAAAATTACTCTTAGACAAGGCTATAGAGTGACAGTTAATCTAGTTCTCTATTCTTGGAAGCCAGACACTCTCACTGAAATTAAATTCAAGTAGATGTTTCCTTAAAGTACCCTTCTTTTCTTATTCGATAGTATGATATACTGAGTCAGCATGGTTGTAATCCACTGGACATGGTCATGAGTCATTAGTGACATCAAACAACTGCAATCTACTTCTTTTAATGACAAAATGTTGCCATAAATGAAAATCTTTAGGTTATGATTTTTATTTTTTTATCAATTTTTGACTCTCTACTAGATAAACCTGAAGAAAATGAAACTATTCTGTTTAATCCACAAATAATTCAACTCTGTTCTCTGATTCATTCAAATATAATATCACTGCACGCATGCACACATGAACATTTTTTGTTTTTGGGATAGATAGAAATGCCAAACTCTTTCAGAAGAAAAAAAAA
>VWZG01010584.1:0-19959 GCA_013396735.1 Grallaria varia | reverse complement strand
AAAAAAAAAGAAAGAAATTTGTGGTCTGAATTGTCTTATGCATGTCTGATACTCCAGAACAAAATTTCTCCTTAAAAGCGGATATATTCTGGTGATCTTTTGGCCTTCTGTCTTCTTTACAGAGCAGTGTGTAAGCCAGTGAGAAACAAAATCCTCTCCTAGAATATGAAGGAAACAGAAATATCAGTAAAAAGCATATAATGCAAGAAATCTTTCCTTAGATCATTCCTATATTTTATGAAATTGAAGTTCCTATGCACTCTTGGTGATCCTTTCCTTTCTCTCAACTCGATGAACGACCCCCTCCTCCACTGTGAAACCTACACAACTGAGTGAGGGGCAGGCGGAAGATTATACAATATCCTTTTCGTGAAGGTTCCCTGGCTATCTACAATTCTTTACTACAGTATCTTTTGAGTCTAACATGAGAGGAAAGCAACACAAGGCTTATTTTTAACTTTCCCACAATTCTGTTTTTCCAGATGTTTCCAAAAGACATAGATTCATGTCATATCTAAGTATCACTATAAATCTAAACAATGTATAGCTCAGTTTTCTTTCTGGGAAAGATTCTGGTTACATGTGTATAAATCATGCCAGACAACTATTTTTCTCTTATTTCATTATGTATTAAATATTCAGCGTCAATATTTTCAGAACAGAGAAAGTCATCATGTTTATTTAGTGAGGTATGAATTCTTTCCTACATGACTAGCTGACTGATAGGCTCAGAGAAAGCTGTCTTTTGAATACATATGGGATTTATTCCTGAGGCAGATGAAATTTCTTTTCCGTTTGAATGTACCTGTTGTCAGCAGCCAGGATTTCACAGAAAAAGATAATCCCAAAGACAGCTAAAACCAGACCACAGAGAAGTCTGAAAGTGCAGCTCTAAAAACTGAAAAATCTCCCAATGAGACTTCGAAATGAGAAGAAATATGATCACAGGCTTGGATTGCTAAGGCAGACTGCTATGCATGGAACAAACTGTATTGCTGCTTTCATGCCAGTCCAGAGTCAACTATAGTAAACTGTCTAATAGCTAACTAACGAGCAGTACAACATCACAATACCTAAACTCAGACTCAGGGAAAGGGGTGCAGCCTTCTCACCTAATGATAGCGGAGGTTTCCACATACAGCCGTATCTCATGGTACCCAGAGCAACAAGGTCTGCATGGCAAGCTGATGCTGAGATTTTTGGGGACAAAACTCTCAAGGAAAGTGTGCAGTTACAAAAAAAGAAAATGCTTCAATATCCTTCCCAGAAGGTTCAGTCTTTTTAAAAGACCACACAGGAATGAGAACAATAAATAAAACTATGTTCTTATTTGTATAATTTTTACCAGTAAAATCAGATTGATCTATAAGCACCACAGAGTCAGCTGAAGAATATGAAGGAGCAGCATTACTAAAAGAAGCATTTAATGTGAATCTGATCATCCTCTCCCTTATACCATAGAATATTAGAAGCCTAAGAAGTCTCTGATTGCTTCTATTGATATGCGACTGACAGTTTTCAGTGAGAAAAGATGGAGACCATCACTTTATTTTTTTATTTTTATTTTTTTTGTAAAAGCAAAGTTTGAGGTTTTTTAAAGGTGGTAACAAGCACTTTTGTACCTCTGAATTCTTGGTCATATCTTACCTTTTCATGTTGTCTTGCCACTAGAATGGGTTCTTCTTTCTCTCTACTTAAACCTAAGCACCTTTTCATGGAAAGGGAATGCAAAATCAGGTTAACACAGTTTAAAACAGAAGAGGTTTATGGGGGAAGATAAAACTGTTAAGGAAACTTCCTTGTCTGACCATCCAGGAGCCGCTGTGGCAGTCACACCACCTGAGTAAGGATCACGGCCCCTTTCCAGCTACACCCCCCACACTCACACAGTGAGACCAGGTTTCCTTACCTGCTTGACCTCAGGTCTCCCAGAGCAGAGTTTCAAATGTCCCAATCCCTAAAATAATGTAATCTTTGCGCAATAACTACATAACATAATGACAGGTTGAACTGGTGCCTCCAATGAGGGACCCCTAACAAAGGAAACCCTGGGCTTTTACCCACTCACAGTCTAAGTACAAAATTTCTGGAGGTGATCAGCCTCTGCTGCGTCTCTGAGTGCCCAGTCACCTGGCTGGAACAACAGGTGAGTGAAATTCTGTAAAACATTTTCATAAACAGTCTGAATAATGGGGCAGCATGTACCTACAGCAAATTTGCCAATGGCACAACACTAAGAGAAGTGTCAGAGACCTCTGAGGGTCATGTTTCCATCCAGAAGGACTTCCGTTGGCTGGAGAAATGGGCTGAGAGGACTCTTGTGAAGTTCAACAAGGATCTAGGGCAAGGTCTTGCACACAGAGAGGAAAAACCCTGTATACAAAATATATGCTAGGGGCCACATGGATGGAAAGCAGCTTTGCAGAAAAAGATCTGGAAGTTCTGGTGGACAAGTACAACATGTGCCCCATGGCAATAAAGCCCAGCGGTATCCTGGGCTTATTTAGGAGTGTTGTCAACAGGTCAAAGTAAGTGATCTCCTCTTCTCAGCACTGGAGCTACTGGAGACAGTCCAGTGAAGGCCCATGAAGGAGCTGGGACTGTTTAACCTGGAGGAAGGTAAGAGTGGGTTCTCATCAATGTCTATAAATACCTGAACAGAGGGTATTTTGAGAAGGTAAAGAAGACAGAGCCAGACTCTTCTCAGTGGGGCTCAGTTACAGGACAAGAAGCAGTGAGCACAAGCTACAACACAAGAGATTCTTTCTGAATATTGGGAAATATGTTTTTGCTGTGAGAGGGACCGAGCAGAGGTACAGGTTGCTCAGTGAGTTTGTGGAGCTTCCATTCTTGGAGATATTCAAAAGCTATGGTCCTGAGCTCTGCGTGATTAGAGACATGGACAAGGTGACCTCCAGAGGTACCTTTCAACCTCAAATACTCTGTGATTCTGTGAACACAGAGACTATGATACCCTTTTTTTCTGTTAAAGGGCTTATACATGATATTGATAGACCTGACATATGAATGCACAATTTAATTGAAATGAAAGGATCACATCCGCTTTCCCTGGGTCCGAATCACCAAAGAATTAAAATATGTTAATTGCGCCTCTGAAGTCTAAAATCCCTTTGAATCAAATAGAAACACTATATATGTGAAAAATCCTGTATTATATTATGCATTTAAGTGAATGTTAAGATTTAATGACGCAAACGTTAAGTGTAAAATTATGTGTGGTAAAAGAATGCTGTGTCAGTGTACTGAAATGATAATTTATTTTTTTTTACAGGAAAGCAGAAAGCAGTGCTTTCAAGCCTCCAAAGTCCTATAATATTCTTGTTATATTTAAAGGAATGATCTGAAACTGATAGATGGCCTTTCAAAAAAAAAAAGGCAAAATGCTCCATATGAAAAATAACTGTCATTGTAATTTTAGGAGAATGCATATTTTAATATTATGAGTAAATGAGGTGATGGTACAACCTGATTACTCAAATATTTTGTGAACTGTATCAAACTCATTCTATTTGGCATGATCATAAGAGATCACACAGATGAAAAAGTGGAAGAATTTATTTTGCAAACCAGTTTGTAAGCATGGAGCATATAGAAATGACCATGTTGATGTAAAAAATGCTGTTATCCTTCTCTTCTGACTCTGAAACAGCCAATAGTAGACATTTAGTGGAGGAAGTTTATCAATGGCAAGTTTGTTTCTGTAGAATTCCCTGGATTTTGAGTAAAGAAGCTTCTATGGAACATCTCATCACTTTTGAATCCTTATGAAGCATTGTCATTCACAACAGTCTGCACTAATAATTCCTAAAATTTAGTTAAGCATTATGTGAAATGTACCATTCATTTGTCCTGGTCTGGTGTCTGATAATTTTATCCAATGCCAGTAGCTCTTGCTCAGCAAGAAACACTAAGTAATCATACACAGCTCCAATCTGGCTAAAGAGCAAAGAGATATTCAATCACAGAGTAATGTAGGGGTGAACTAAATACTTTTCCCTTTCTTATTTTGTTGAAAAACTTCCAAAAATCTTGTAAGCCGTTCAGTCTATAAGTTAGGAAGCAAAGAACCATCATGTCCTGCAGTTCAGCTTTGTTGATCTTGGTTTTAATTACTTGGGAAGGAAAGCTAAGGAAAGAGATACATATGCCTACCAGTGTGCATGTGTTTTAAGCATGTCATATAGCTAAAATTGCTCTTATAAGCAAGGAGGAAAAAAGAGGTTCCAAAACTAAAGAACTCTTGACTTTATTTATTAAGCTCCTGACTTAAACAACTTAAAACACAAAAGAGATAACTGAATACTTGGGATCAGTCTCCTACAAAAGTTTCTTCATGTCGTTTTAGAAAGAGGGCTTTAAAGCCTTCCAAATTAAGTTTTCCACTGAGATTACTTCTGCAAAAGCTTGTTACACCTCTTAAAGCTGAGAAACAAATTCCGTTCTTTATAGGATCAATTAAGCTGTAGTGTGAAGGCCACTAAAAGGAAATATATGTCAGTATAAGTATTCTTGTCACCAGCTCTCTCTGTTGCAAAAGAATGAACTAAAATATAACTACTATTTGTAAATAGACAGTGATACTGCAAGATTATTGTTGTCAAGATCAAGAAGTGAGCTGGAAACAGAACTCTAGGACAGACGGTACAATGTACAAGAGTTTTAAAGTATTCTGCATGGAAAATCTGCAGTGCGTACCTCAAATTGCCAAAGACTCACAGAAAGTAGTCCATTATCCTGCTGACTCTGGGTCCTCATCTAGGTTTCTCTTAGAGCTCTCTAGCTGTCTTTGGGGTAAAAAAAATAAAAACTCAACCCACATTAGTTTTTCATAAATCAAGTCAGCTTCTTAACATAACACTGACACAACGATAGCTTATGTACTGTGCAACAAGCTGTAGATTCTGCTGCTTTTTTAAAGGATAAAAAAGACTTGGTATTTAGAATATGAGCAGCAAAAGGAAAGGAATTGAAAGCAGATACAAGATTTAAAAAAATCAGAAAAGCAATAAAGTTTGGAATATTAAATATCCTGGAATTCTAAGTAATTAAATGATTAGGTTCTCTACAGCCATCTCTTCATTAACTAATTCTTCTTCAGTGCCTAACCTACTGCCTAATTTCTATTTCACCTGTCATACCTCCGTCTTTCCCCCTTTACTTTCTAACTCAATTTTCTTCTTCCTGCTGTGTTGCCTGACTCTGAATGTTTGGAGCCACTGCTGGGACAGATCTCTATGTTGCATAAGCAGAGGTTCCACTTTCATTGTCTCCACTAAGTGTTAATTTTCTGTATCACCATTTTTATTTGTAGTTCCTTTCCATTGACGCTGATAAACCAGTCCCTCTTCTTAAATTTCAAGCACAATTACTTTTCTTTTCAGCAATTTCTACTTTTATGGTAATACTGTAATATAGCAGTTGTGGTATGACAATGTTAATAGAGACTGTATGGATATAATTTCAGAGAACTAATAGAAAAAGCATTACACACTGTGAATAAGGAACCATTCCTTAACACAATATAATACACTGGAATTCTAAAGACAAGTGATTTCTTGATGTTCATATCAATTCTGACTAAATTGTATCCAAAGATTTGGGTATTTAACAGCATCATGTTTCAGTCATGCTGCTATCTCTTGTGCCAGTTTACATCACCAAGGAGATGCAATATGAGAAATGTCTTACTTCTTCTGAGCTGAGATAATTTGAGGAACAGTGTTAATTGTAAACACTGGAGAACATCATTAATAATACTTCATTAATTTCAGGATGAATAAAGAATGTTAAAGGGAGCAGAATGAAACATAAGGGTAGTTTTGCTGTTAATATTTGTTTTTTGACATTGATAATACCAGGGAAGTTCAATAAAGTCATTGATAGCTTGTGGTGATTTCAAATATTGTAAAAATAAAATTGTCGAATTTTTGGATGATTTCTGCTCAACATTTTTGTAATGAAAAATCTTCCCTGTTAAAATTTCAATTTTACCACAACTTTCAATTTTGGTATAAGTAATTTGAAGCATAATATTTTATCTTGGAGCAAGTAGATCTGACTCCTGACATTTTCATTTGCAAAAATGAATTCAAAAAGTATTTCAATATTTGTTTGTCCCTGTGTTTGTCCCTATAGAAGCCTATAACAACATTCATTAGGATCACTCATAGAGCTTTTCTACAGAGAGAAATCACTGATTTAATTATATCTGCCATAAAGTGATTCAGTTTAACTTCTGAATGCATGACTAAAGCTCCTAGGGCAGATTATAATATGAGAGATTTAGCTTACCCCACATTTGGAGTCCATAGCTCATATGGAATTATCATAAAACCCTGTGATATTCAGTTTTGTATAGAAATGAGAAGAAAGCGAGCATCCAACAGTAGCTTGATGAGAAAAAAGAAAACACTGTAATAGCAATAATCTTACCCATGAATCCTCCTGCCCACTGCACCACCCCCAGTCCCATCCCTGATGGAACTGTGACAGTAACTAAGACTGAGCTGCTGGACAGCTGGATACCCCAGACAAACAGCTGTTACTCCTGTTCACCTCACTACACATGCATGCACCATCCTTCTGTCCAGGATATCTTAGACAGTTGGCCCACAGTTATTTAGTTGTAATATGTTAGCAGGTATGACTATAAAACCAAAATTAGCATGTTGCTTAAAGGAAAGATTTTTAGGATTCCAGTGCAGGAAGAAATGCAATGCTTTCCCATGTCATTCTAATTCAGGATGAAAATAAGAGTTGAAATGATTAATTTACTTTGGGAAAAAAGCCTCTGTCTCCTAGTACCTGTATTATACTTACTTTATTAATGGGTCATGAAAAAAATTCATAGATCAAATGTCATAATTATGAAACATCTCCCAAAGCCACTATTTCTAGGAAGGTAGAATTTTTGCAGTTGTAGCAGAATTGAGTAAGCAATTATGCAGTAGGGCAGAAAACTCCCAGTTTTCTATGACAGTAGATACAGTGAAAATAAGAAAGGGAGGTGATGAAGAAAAAATGTCCAGTTGATCCACTTAAAGTAGATTAAAGATTTAAAATCAGATTGCTAACAACACTAAGAGCAAAACTGACAGGCTATAGTGAGCATTACATGTCGACTTCCCCTCTGCCATATATTTGGCCCTTCTCTTCCTCCTTTAAGCGCTCCTTTAAGGGCAGAATCAGGTTGTTCTGGTATATCTCCAAAACCCCCACTTCTGAGGATCCTACTTTGGCAACTGGCAAATCTCACATCCTTTCTGAAGGTATAAACCCTGGGACCCAGGTTAATCTTGCACAGCCAGCAGATTCAGGCATCACTTGACTGTGTTTAAAGATGTCAGGGCCATTTTAGTAACAGGGGTGCCCAAATAAGGTCATTTAGCAAGTATATAACCTAGAGTTAATGGAATCTGGCTTTTAAAGATCTCAAAATAACATGTTACCACGTGACTCTTTGCTTGCTTTGCAGTATATAGAATTTTTTAACTGTTATAGAAGAAATTCTTTGGCAATAGCCTGGAAGGACAATAAACGGAACAATGTGAAATAATCTACGTGTTCAATCAAAAAGAAAGCAGAAGACCACAAACCACACAGGTATAGAAAACAAAAAGTAGAGTAGAAAGAAGGAATGTTAAAATAAAGAGCATGATTATATTGTGTAAAATCCTGTCAAGACACATCTCTGAAAAGGTAGATTACTTGAATTACCCCTAAAGAGCAAAATCTGAAAAATTATCAGAAGAGCGTTTAAGAGTTGAACAGAGAAATATTTAGCAGGGAAAATATAGTTATGAAGCCCACAATACACTTGTGCAAAATCATGCTGGCAAAAAATAAAAAAAAAAAAAAAAAGTAGCTCTGGTAACATTACAGTGAATAACCTAGTTAGAGCTTTCTTACCCTTTGCTCAGGCTCAGCAAGTACCTCTCCTAATAAAGGAGAGTGGTATCTGAAAATAGTAAACATGTAAAGCAAGCATAACTTCATAGAGCCAGCAGGAAGAGACAGAAAGGATAATGATTTTTTACAAGTTTTGCTAGTTTTGAACCAGGGTTTTTTTGGTACCAGTGCTTAAAAAACAGTCACCATCAGCTGTGGAGATTTCACAGAGTTTGATAATTGGATATTTCCATACATTTTGAATGCCATCCCAAGGCCTGCTTTGTAATCGTCATTCAGTTAACTGTCACGTACAGTCCAGGTCCCGTTCTTGTACACCAGAGGTGTCTTTATTGTTCCTGGTGCCTTAATCTGCAAGGTGCCTCAGAAGCATCCATGCGGTCGTTTGGCAGCTGGATCAGGAAGTCTATTGTGACCAGCTATTTTCAATGTTTGTACCAACTGCAAAGCAGAAATAAATAGGGATTATGAAAAGCAAATAATACTTGTTTTATGGCCCAGTGAAGGCAAAGTTGGGACAATAGCAGAGCAGCTGTTTGGCATACTTTCTGGGATTTAGACTCTGTAACAGAGACCTAAGCACTTGTGTGTCCATTTGTGAAAATCAGCTTGGTTGGTTGTACCATAGCCCTATAGCTGCTAGCATTTCTATGCTTTTTATGCTGGGAAAAGTGTCAGCTTGCCTATACATGCTAGATAAGCAAAGGCCTTGAGCACATTCAGGGAAATAACCAAGGAAAAAGCATTTTCATTTATTCACTGTTAGCACAGAAAAGAAATAACGAGTGAAATATAACCACTGCCACAAGCATGAGAGGGATGGCACTCTGGAAATGGTATTAGACCGCCAGCAAAAAACAAGTTTCCAGTCTGATGCCTCTTAGATTATGAGCTACTTTTCTAAGAAAACCCATCAAAAAATTTTTATGTCATTCTTTATGTAGCTGTAATTAGCTCTTAATAATAAAATTTCTCCCTCCAACAAAAAAAAAAAATTAGTGGATTTAACAATGAAATAAAATATATAAAATAGATACTAGCTGTACACTTACTCTCACGACTCCTTTTGAAAAGAGGTTAAATCTGATTTCAGATGGATGTGAAGATACTCATGAATCTTCCATAATGAAAGTGGTTTATTTTTAAAATGAAGTCCCTGAAATGACCCCTACAGTTCTATATTCATTATGACATGCAAAACAACTAGGAAATTGTCTACCTTAAAGTAGATTCCTCTCTGTGACTGCATTCTGATTCATTCTCATCTGATAATTAATGGATATACTGACAATAATTCTTTCTCTTCTGACTTATTTCAGCCTGTGTCTGGCCTATATTGATTATTCTCTCACAATTCCACTTTTGGAGAGGTACCACGTCTTTAGACCAGTAGAAAAAGCTTTGAACTTCCTATTTGAAATGACTGTAAATAGCACCATAAAACATAGTTGAATTTTAAATGGAACTATGTAGACATTTGGGTGAAGAGATTAAAAAAATAAAGAATAAAAAAAAGAGGGAAAAAAAGAAAAGAAAGAAAAAAATTAAACCAAGGGTTCAACTGTAATATATCCATGGAAAAAAGATACATTACTAAATTAAAAAAATAATGGATTGTTCCACAAGTTATGGAGATGAGAATATAGCTTTTAAATGTAAAAATATCCATTAATTAACATTTTTAATTGCTGGTATTTTCATGTGGTAAGAGACATACTTGTGAGTGGAGGGGTTTAAGAGCATTTCAGACAAGAATGCTGACATATATTAAGAGTTAACTAATACTGGTTTCTGGCAATTTACCATCCAAAAGTTGGTGGTATGGGTTAGTAATAGCCAGTCACTTTGTGACTGTTTGAGGGTGCTTTATTCTTTTCTGACAAGAAGTGAAAACTGTCATCATTGGCTGAATGATAAGCAGATTAATTGCAGAAGCAATTAAGTGGTATTTACTCGATTGTGTGTAAGTGGTGAATAGCTCTAAATTATAAACTTAAGCCAGCAAGACAGCTTCAACTGTGCCATGAATTAATTATGAACTGCATAATCTCCATCAGAGAGAAATGCCTGACCCAGTGAAAGGAAGAGCCTAGAGCATACTTGGAACCTCTTTCTCTGTGTATCTCTTTACATCCCTTTCTCACTCTGCAGCTGACAGAACTTTCATTCCTTTCTAGTTAATTAACTTATTTGCCTCCTACCTGGGCTCCTACCTCCACCAAAAACCTGGAAAAATGTTTGCTGACAGCATGCAGTTCAGATGACTTGATTGTCTCTATTTTTACACCCACCTCATCTGTTTATACTACATGTTCTTCCAGGTAACAATACACCATGTTTGGCCAGGCAAACCCGGAGTTTCCTCTTACTTATTTCCTAGTCATAGCAGTAATCAACATGATTAATAATAACAGGTATCATATATATTTAAGCAGATTTCATTACTATTTCTTGACTTCTTACTGTTTTTGTTAGTCATGTATGAAAACTTTTTTTTTTCTGGTTGAAATAACTTGAATATACGTTAAATGAGTTTGTCAATTATACCAAATTAGAAGGAGCTGTGGACACCCTTGAGAGTAGAGGGGCCTTAACGGGAGATCTGGATATCATCAACCATATTTAGCAAGAACAAGTGCCATGGGATGGGTAATCCTGTTTTTATATGCAAATAGGGAGATAAAAGGCTGGAAAGCAGCACTGTGGAAATTGATAGTTTTAGACTGATGACAAACTGAATAAGAGTAAGTAGTGTGCCCTGGCAACCACGAGGGCCAACAGTGTCCTAGGGTGTATCAAGCACAGCATTGCCAGCCAGTTGAAGAAGGTGATTGTCCCACTCTGCTCTGCAATGATGCAGCACACCGCATCACAAAATTGTGTGCAATTTTGAGTGTCTCAATATAAGAAGAAAATCAAATTATTAGAGTGTGTCCAGAGGAGGGCAACCAAGATGGTGAAAGCCTCAAAGGCAAGACTTTCAAGGGGCAGCTGAAGTCCCTTGGTTTGTTCAGCTTGGAGACGTGAAGGCTGAGGCTTGACCTCATCACAGTCTACAACCTCCTAAAGTTGGGCAGTAAAGGAGGTGCTTATCTCCTCTCTCTGTAGACCAACAATAGGACATGAGAAAATAGAATGATGTTGTGTCAGTGGAAGTTCGGGTTAGGTGTTAGGAAAAGGTTCAGCACTGAGGTGGGTCACTGGAACAGGCTCCCCGAGGAAGGGGTCATGGCACAAATCCTGTCAGAGTTCAAGCAGCATCTGGATGATATTCTTAGTCATATGTTTTAATTTTAGGTAATCCTGTGAGGAGCAGGGAATTGCATTCAGTGATCCATATAGGTCCCTTCCAACAAGAGATATTCTGTGATTTTGTTTCTATGAATCAAAGAAAAGGAGCTGATAAAAATAACTGAGCACATTGAGAAATTAAGAGGCAGTAATATTTTCTTAAGGTATTTGCTCTTTAGATTAAATAAATCATTTTTATTTGAGACCAAAGACCTTCATAGAACATTTAGTTAGAATATTCTTGATTTGACTGGTCATAGAAGTCAAAGTGTTTTAATATCACTAACTGATTAAAGCAGTGATTAATATCTGTTTTCAAACTACAGAAAAGTAGATGAGTGAAGAATTCTTAAATATTGGATATTTTCTCAGCTATTAGTTGGTTTATTTCACTGCATGTTTTTAGAAACTTTGTAAACATTTTAGAACCCAGATGTCTTAAAAGTAAGATCAGATATCTATTTCAATAGTTAGGGATATGCTTAAGATCACCCTCAACAACAGACATACCAACCACTTGCCTTAAAAGCTCTTTTGTCAGTTTCTAGAAACTATTCAAACCAAAGCAAGAAGCTATACTCATCATGTGGGTTAGATGTTGACCCCATCCTGTGTCTTCTCTCAGTACCTTTAGAAGTCATTCCATCACTGTTGTAAGTCTTCCAGTTCACCATTTCCACCATATCTTTTGGTTTCGGTTTCCAGTACTCTCATGGCCTATTTCTTCTCTCTACTGTGTGCAAGTGGAAACAAAGCTGATGCTCTGTAGGCTGCACTGGGTGATACAGAAACAAAGTAATAGTGATTCAGGAGCTATGGCATAAACACTGTGTCTTATGGCTTAGTTCTCACCTTTATCTTGGAAGACTATACCCTGTTACCAAGTCTGAAGGACAGTCATGATGGATTCTCTAATGCACTGTTTTAAAGAGGAAGGTAGTCATACGTTCATTCTCATGGCATAAAAATTTGGACTGCCTGGATAGATGAAAACTACTGCGTGCTCCAGATGGGGGACTACTAGGGATTGAGATTCTATACTATGTGGCTAATGTGAGCTAAAGAAGACGGGATCCATTCTGTTGATTTTCATTAAAGTTGCATTGGGTTACATGAAAAATTCAACATGAGAACGCACTATTAGATGATACTAAACATCTTAGTCCTATCCACACCAAAGCATGAAATTGTAGCAAAGAAATTAGTCAGACAGTCACTTATGAAATTAATGAATCCGCTATTTATTACTGATGAATAAGCACTCACAAAATTAAATTTTCCAGGGGCTCTAGCCCAGAGTTTGTTGATATGAAGTACCAGGTGCAAAGATGTTTTGATTAAAGCTGAACATAGGCAAACTACATTGTACTGCTAGCTTGTGTAGAAATAGAGTAATAGAGTAGTAATAGACTGCTTTCAGAGATCTTTGACTAATCTTCAAATACAATATAACAATTAAAAAAATATATTGTTAATATATAGCTGAATGCTTGTTTCAATCACTTTAAAATACAACATAGTGTCTCTCCCTAAGGGTTTCCAAGTATGTATGTGAGTGTGTGTGCGTGCGTGTGTATATATCGATCTATATCTATATCTATACCATCTATATCTATCTCTATCTCTATCTATATTAGGTGTATATATTTTTTTTAAAAACTCAGATGATGAAGCAGAAAGGAAGAAATGTATGAGAAACAAAATTAATAGCATGAAAGATTTATTGCCAGATCTTTATTCATTTTACTTTCCACAACAGATTTGCATACATGAAGGAAACACGAGGGGGGAAGAAAGAAAAGCCATGAGTAAGCAAGAGTAGAAAATAATAGAGTGGGGCATAGTACAGGTCAAGAAAAATGACAAAGATTCCAATTACTGTTATTAGTAGTGTCATTAATAACACAATGCAGCCATGGAATCTTAATGTGTTCCCATATCCCATGACAAGTAACTGTGTCCACTCAGAAAAGCTGCTCCTCTTTCCTAAATTATGTAACCAAAATCAGTCATCTATTGTTTTCTTTGCACAAAGATATATAACCAATCTGTGAAACAATTTGCACTTTAAAAATTGTGTTATATTACCTCAGATTCAATTTTAAAACACAATATGGTGTTTCTAATGTACTGTGTTATTTTAAGGAACTTCAAAGAACATGATTAAAGGATATTCTATACCATCACACTTGGTATCAATTTAGCATTTATTCTGATGGGTAATTTCAGGGTTTTTTTTCCACCCAATGGTCAGTTATACAGGACTGTGTAGGGTTTCCACCAGAGTATCAAAATTAAAGGAACATAAATGCAAATATAACTACAAGGAATTACTTAGATCCAAAATATTACATGTCTTAATTTTAAAAAACTTTATGAGCTAAACAGGGGTTTGGAATATTTTGTGGGTTTTTTTTTCATGTTACAATAAAAGGATAGAACTGAGACATTTGAATGTAGTTTTAGATTTAAGAATTTAAGAAAGTGAGCATTTATACTAGCTAATGTATATGCTATCCCTTTCAATAACTACAGGTATTGTGCTTTAAAAAAAAGAAAACAAATCACAAAATACCCCAAATGCACTGTACTACTCACAAAGAAAATAATTAAGAACAGCGGTGACATTTGGCACCATATTCTTTAACTGAGTTGTTATACGACCTTTGGAGAGGAAGGAACCTCTACTTCTTTTTCATCACACTAAAAAACATAACAAATTCCAGTTACATTAAAATCTCTGAAACAACTGGACTTAATCCCATGAAATTAATTTAATGAAATTATTTTGCATAAAGATAAGCATACACTAAAAGCACATAAAGACTGTGGCATATGGAGGTTATAGGGTCATGCCATAAATAGATGCAGAATATTACATATACAATTTTTATAAATAGATGGTATTATTAATAAGTCTGAGATATAAAAACTGCATCATCCAATGTAAATTAATTTTTCAGAGGGAACAGCTCTGAGCAGATTCAGCTCAATTTTGGGAAAAAAACCCCACCTTGAGCAGTTAGGCACCACTAAACTTCCATATGCAATATGCACAACACTAAGTTTCCCTAGAAGTAATTACCCAAAAATGTATCCTTGAATATTTTAAAACATAAAATGTCTCTGTAGTTACATCACTTAATTGCAATTTATCATTGCCATTATTTTCAAGTTCTGAAATCAAGGGAGTATCTCCAAGTAGAGGAAAAAAAAATGTTAATCACAGTTTGTCACAGAAAATTGACTATTCAAAAGTTGTTGAAAATCACTAATAGTTTGTTTTTTCAATTTAAAGCTTTTTGCTGAATCAGGCTATAAATGAGAGAGGTTTTTTTGGTTTTTTTTAAAAGTTTGCACTCCTCACAAGACTCAATTTCTAGTGTTTCTGAGATTTTTAAGCTCTTGGTGTCTCAGAACAAAAACATAGTTAACATTTTCAAAATCTTTTTCACATGTAGACCCTCACCTTTCTTCTCAACAGCCGCTAGCAGCTGGACTCAGTCAACTAAGCTCCTAGAACAGAGAATGCGCTTAAAGTCAGGACAACCATTGTTCTCCTTTACATCGTATTTTTTAGACTAATCTAGAATAGTACATCCAGGTTCGGTCCCCCTCCAATATAAGAAAGGCATTAATTAACTGATAATTGTTTAGTAGGGAACTACCAAGATGGTAAGGGAGCTGGAGTTCTTGCTGTGTGAGAAGGGGCTGAGGGAGTTTGTTTGTTCAGCTCGGAGAAGGGCAGCTTTGTCAGGCAGCTAATAGCAGCCTACCAGTGCCTACAAGGGAGTCATCAAGACAGACCCAGTTCAAACAGGAGAGGTCCAAGGGGAGTCTAACAGAAAATGTTTTCTTCCGCCACGAGGGCAGTCAAACGGATAACCAGGCTGCTACGTGAGGTTGTGATGTCTTCATTCTCATAGGTTTTCAAGGCAACATTGGCTAAAGCCCTGGGCAGCCTGGAGGTACCTTACATCTAACCCAGCTTTGAGAGACCTTCTAAAGTCACTTCCAGCCTGACCTGTATTATATTGCCAGGGTTCTACAGTGCCTTTAATTCTTCATCATTTTAACTCTTCCTTATTTATTTCACTTTATAGCTTTCATTTTTGCTAGTGTTATATTCATCAATATTAAGTATGAGAGGAGAAAAAGGGAAAGACTAATGGAAAAGGAAATTTATTTCTACATCGAAAAAGAGGCAATGATGTCTAATAGAGATCTAAGGTCAGCCTTCGGAAGTTAATTAAAGTGTACTTATCCTGGTCACTGGTAAATAAAAGCAGGAGTTTGGTACTAAAATACTTTTTTCAAAGGATAACTTTAACCAAATGCATTTCTACCATGTAAAACTGCCAGGATTTAGGTAGTTTTTATCTATTTTATCCATCATAAGCTCAACATATCCAGTTGCTTGCAAAGACGTGAAAACATGTAGACCTAGGAATTAGCATGGTACCATGATTATTACTGATAAAATTTTTGTTCTGATCCTGTGAGTTTCCTGCCATGAATTTCAAAACATATCTAATAACAAACAGAGAGTTCAGTAACAGGTTCATCATACTGCAATTATTTTCCCTCCAAATAATAAGCTTGGTGTCCTTTTTTCTTTCTTTCTTGCTTGCTTGCTTGCTTTCTTGCTTTCTCTCTTTCTTTCTGTGGCTGGACATCAGTTCTGATTTTGGAATATTTTGTCATTTTGAAAGTGGACCACACAAGTAAAAATTAAGTCTTTACTTATTTGGTTGAACAGACTTCGACAAATATTAATAAATTAGAGTAATTTACTGGCATCTTAATTTAATTAAATCAACTTAGCTAACCTTATTACCAACTTAACATCTCCTTTTGCAAACCAGAACTTTTTTCTACTTGGCACAAGGAGAGCACATAGTTAAAATACAGTTCCAAAACAGGGAGTTAAAATACATTTTAATGATGGGATTATTCACTGCTACTTGCCAACATAAGTAAGATTTTCACAAAGTGATCCAATGCAAAGAAATGTAGTTGGGAACTAGGTGGAAAAAAGTGTTCTCAGACAAACTCATCAAACATATGCACACTCATTTAAATAACAGTGGTAAAAAACAAGGGGCTTTTTTTTTTTTTTTTTGTAATATGCAATGATTCACTAGACAGAAAAAACCACTAGGTGGCATTTGTGATTTATTAAGCTGGAAGCCCTGGTTTAAATATTACATCTAAATCTTGGTTTCAAGACATTTAACATTCCAAGATGTTTAATTCAAGAACCTCCTCCGTAATTAGATAAATGCATAGAATTTTCACTTCTGATATATCATCTGGTAACCCATTTGCTGAAGTTTCCATTCAAACCCTAGACTTCTTAGGCATGTATTCCCTGACCCCACAGCACCAGCTTACATAAGTAATTACTTGTCTACAATTAAGCTGTAAATAATGCAATCACTCCATTCTTGTCCTGTCACTCTAGTCCCAACCACAACAAATAGGGCTAATCACATACTTACTGAAGTGTGTAATTATTTACAGTTAAACTTCTGTCACTTTCACCCTGTTTGGAAACAGTGGAACACAACCTGTAATTAGCAAACCTTGCTGCAGGCACTTTCACTTGGAAACATGCCACGGATTCAGCACCTATGTGAGCAAAGAGGTAAAGCCTTTGATCCAGGATTCTGGCATGGATTCTTCCCCTCAAGCTATTCTATTACCAGCCCTCAATAAGGCAGAGAGATCAATGAATTATTATTATGTTAAATAAGCCTCTTGAAAATCACTTGTGCTGTCTTTGTCAGAGACTTTGTATGTACTTATATACATATGAGTATATATACCAATGTAAATGTATTAATGTGTGTCTGAAGATGTAAGATTTGATCAATTATACATCTGATTTTGATTTTCATTGAAAAGACAGTAAAAATCTTATCATTCACAAATTAGATTGATGGATATAGGCCTCAAGCTGTCACTTCTTTTATATGATATTTTCTTGGTTAGAACCTCACACTGTGAAAAAAACCAATCATTCTTGCTTGAAATACAACCTTTCAAAGCATTATATTCAACAAAACACAATTATACTAGCAGGTACAGAAACAACAGTATGTAGACATGGCACTGAAAAGACTAGTCATAAAGTAAACGCCTTTAAGTCATGTTCTGGTTTATTGTATTGAAATCTTCCAAGTAAAATCATTGTCTCATAATAAACTGAGTGCATCATACAGGTAACATTAAATCATTTCATACTGAGTCAGATTGTGTCACATGTACTCAGCTGAAGCTATCCCTTACTCTGTCCCAAGGCTGATAAAGAACTACTCAGCCTGGTCAAGGAGGCAGAATTTGTCCCATAGAGAAAATTGGAAAATTAGAAAGAACTCATTTGCCACCTGCCTTTATCAGTAATTCCAGAACCAGATGGAATATGAGATTAAAAACAAGACCTGTTTTTTACTGGCACATAAACAGATCATTTAGAAGAAAGACTGGGTAAGAAGAGGAACAAAAAATAATTTTTATAACACTTGTTTTCAATTTATCAAAGACACTGGACAATTAACTTTTTCCTTCCCTTGTCCAGTTCCTTGTTTCATTCTCAGTATGGCTATACCTCATTCTGTAACTGTTCTCATGGAATAAAGTTGTTTTACATCCCAAAATCAGAGTGAGTTAACAAAAGATAACACCAATTTTAAATAAGCCTTCTTTGTGAGATGAGACTAGATTTGTAATTCTCCATTAAATCCTTCAACAGGTGCATTGGTCACTATCAGAGTGAAATAACTCCCTGTGTAAGATTCTGTATATTTTGAGTTGAACATATTTTTACTGGAGCATATTAGTGTAAGAAGACAAGGGGTTTAGCTTAGAATGTTTCAGTAGACACTGGATGGAAGGAAAGGGAGTCGGAACACACTCTATCAAGGTACTTTGGGGATGTGAATAGTCAGAGTCATACACTATGAATCTGAAAATCATGAAAGTGAATTATTCAGTGTGCCTTACCATTCAATCTGTAGAAAGGAAAAGCCTGAGGATTTACTGCCTAGTCCTTAACAATATCTGGCAAACAGGTTTCAATAAAAGGCCTGAGTATCCAATTACCATGGAAACAGCCATACTAGATGGAGGCTGTGGCGCATAGCTAGTTAGTTAGTTAGTTAGTTGCTGTTGAATTACAGTGATATGAAATTGCCGTAGTCTCAAGATACTTTTTGAAATGGCAGTAGCTGCCTCCCAGTATAATGACTCACTTGAAAGGTCTGTATCAGACAGAACAAAATGCTCAGCAAATGTTTCCAAGTTGACAGATATTCTGTTAGGGACCTATTATTCTCTGTCAATATGATGCAGGGAGAATGCAGACATGCTGGCCTTTGTTTACTATTTTAGCTGCCTGCTAAAACCATGACCCTTTGCTGCTCATGGTATACATATGTTGAACATTTGTTTAAACTGTCTTCCCACCACTGATAAACACAGCTTGCCAGATTCTTTTATGCAAATGAGTTGCAAGGGAAATAAAATAGATTTTCATCTTTTCCTACTGAGTAATGCTTCCCACAGATTTATATTTACGACACTTAAAGAAATATGCAATCCTTGGAGGAAAGGGAGCGATTCATACAGTCATTACCTATAATTCTCTCACAACACCAAAAAATCTGTCAAACTGTCATTGCAAGCTGCCATCTGAGAAGCTGTCCTTCAGAGTCTTAATTTGCCTTTCCTTCCTCCTCAAATCCCACTAAGATTATTTACAGAACTGGGAACCACATCTGAAATCAGCCCCTGTCAGATTATTCAAGATTTGTAAACTGCATGAGAGGCACAAACTACAAGATGTGCTGATAAAAGCTTGAGTATGTCAGTAATGAACATGGCCAGTTTCTAGTTATTGTTTGAGGGGAATATATGCTTTATCTCTCCTCTTTGACTGGTTAATCAAGGATTTACCTTCACACTGACCTCATTAGCCAGCTGCTGAATCTGTTCTCTTTCCACAGTATATTAAACACATCCTTGTCACCAGCAAGAACAGGAAAGGAAGTTTATTAGGAATTTTTTCTTTATTATTCAGTATTCTGGATATAAAACAAAAATATGTTTGAGCTGTAATAAGTCATCAGTACTGTAAAATATATGCAATAAAAATATGTTGTATTAACTAGCTTTTCTCTCTCCCTAGCTAAGTGTTTCAGGATAAGGTTATATCAAGCCTTTGTTCACATTTCATTAAAAAAAATTGCTCACTATTTGTTCACTGAAATGTGAGGTTTTGATTCCTGATGTTCAAAGCGTTATTCAACTTTCTTGGAAATGCACAAGATTTTTATGTCCAAAAGCATGTGAAGCTGAAATAATGACATCATTATGGTTGCAATCCATCACACTGGAAACCAATTCTAAGAAATTGCTATATGCAATATACTGAAGGGCTCAACAATGTAAATGTTACACTTCCAAATCTGCAGAGATTTGGAGTGACTTGTTAGAAGCTGTAATGAGTTACAGAACTTCTTTCTAAATCCAGAAGGTTGTCACAATATTTGAGTTTTTCAAACTTTCCTATCTTAAAAACTACAAAACCAAAGATATATGTCAAAAGATAAGCCTTAATCTGACTGCTATTTTCTCAGCCCTGAATTTATTGAAAAAATTTACATGATCCAGAATATGGATGACATGGATGGTCCTTCATAGCTGAAGAAAAAAAAAATTAGATACCATTTCAGTATT
>VWZG01010583.1:238925-259653 GCA_013396735.1 Grallaria varia | reverse complement strand
CCTCTTTAGCCATCAGCGCACTTCCAGCAAGCGTGGGTATATGGGTAGAGACCTTTCCAAATCTTTGTTCACAAAGCCGAGCCATGATGATGATGATAGGCTGGTTTTGTATATTTGGTGACACAGATATACACTGCAGGAATGTAAAAGGCAAAAGGAAGGTACCGTTAAAATAGCCTGAAGGCTTTTCTTGAAAAATGGTTATTTTTGTCCAGAAATCTTCAATTATGATTCAAAGTAACATTTAAAAAGAATTCTTCAGTTAACCCCAAATACATTCAAATGGCCAACTACAAACACTGAAAACAAAGAAAAATAAAAACTGTAAATAGGAGTCTTAAGTATGACTGAAAGCAACCAAGCAAAAGAAAGGATCAGCATTATAAGACGAAAACATTTCAGGATCTCAACAGGCAACATCCTTGATCTCAGACAGTGCCCAGAGGCAAATCTAACCTAGGCTGGGTTAGCTATCATGACATTCTGCACTGCCACAGAAGTCTTCTGGGGTGGAATGTCTCAAAGAACATAGACAGAAGTCATCCAATTCAAAAATGTCTAGTGTCCATTTTGAAACCTTTTGTTCTCTAGACAAAACACCTCTTGTTTTTACAAAATTTTGCTTTCTTTTTCACTATTTATTAGAATACAATTAACTTAGCATGTCAGTTAAATTCCAAGTTTTCTCTCTGATTATTTACCAAGAATATATACATACAAATTATATGTATATAGCAACATATATTTTTTCTAACAGCTACATAAATCATGTTTGCACAGTGGACACAAATATTTTCCTCATTTGAGGAGCAAACTCTAGTTAAAAGCACTTAGCAGAAACTTAATTTTTCTGGGTCAGGAAGAATGAGCCTTTCCGTTTGGCGGCAGCTTTCCCAGTAGATATTTTCACTATGCCAAGGACTGGGGATACAGTAGAGAATGTGTTCTGTTTAAGTCTGGAAGTCAACTTTCTGAAAGAAGGATTAGTTGTCCATTTAAGAATTTCAGAGCTGCGCTCTCAGAAACTTGGGTATATAAAAGGCATTTGTCAGTTCTAAAAACATTCCCCTTTTAGATGGAAAATGAATAATTTCCAAATAATTATCTTCAATTCCTATGCAAGTTTTAATTTTCAACTTTATAGAATTTTTGCCCAGAATATTACAGAATTTGTCTGTGTTTAATGAGAAAAGAGGCTGAGCTCTACCAGAGGCCTAGATTAGATCTGGTGACTTGTTTAGAATCCTAAATACCCAGTCTATTTCTGTACACATATATCATGTTTTCCCTTACCACCTCTGCTCAGAGCCAAAACATAAATCCTGCTGCATGTGGATACTTGGTCACGTGTAGGCACGCCAAGCTCTCAGACAAATGCCATTGAATCAGGAATTGCTTCTTTGCACAGTAGGAAAAAAATTACATGTTATGGAAATGTTGACACTTTGTGAATGAGAAAAACAATGTGTCTTCAATTAACTCAGCCATAAGCAAGGGGAAGAAGTCCATGGAATACTAAATATTTCTCACCTTACTATGTTCAGTTGCAAGATGATATTCAAGCGCTGTCTCCTAGAGTAAAAGGGGAATGCCAAGCCATTGTATTGCTGCCTTGTTTTCATAAACGGGCTATTTCTTATGATCCATAACTACAACTGCCATGTATCTGACAGAAACTAAGTTGACTGATCTATATTTACACGTCCTTCATATATTCCTTAAACTAACGAATTTCTATTTATGTGAGCTAATAGCTTTGGATTTATGTCATGCAGCAGATGTAATCCAGGCTAGACTTAGTCTAGGCTTAGTTCAAATGCTCACAACCTGCTTGCTTTGGAAAGTAGATGATAATAATATACTAATATACTACCTTGTTCATTGTCCTACACACATTGTATCTCTAGTGCAGAATTGCACTGAAGTTTCTTGCATAAATAGGGTCAATTATTACCAATATTCTGCCAAGGAAAAGAAGTTATGTGAGTTTATACTTATGGAAAATGTATACCTTCAAAAATCTTACTGTTCACTTTGTGACTAAAGTTTTCACAGAAACCAGTCCCAAACCATTGTCCTGTACAGATATCAAACCTCATCTGAACTCTAAATTATATAGGCAGTATAAAAACACTTTGGGTTTCTTTCTGTCCTTAAACATAAATCTGAAATAATACTTAAAGTAAAAACAGCAAAGTGACTAGTGCTCATAAGAAAATACACAACCTGGGTACACTGAGTGCACTGTCAACACCAGACCTGTCCATAGCCCAGAACGCCACAGAGGACATGATGGTATCTAGGTTTTTTCAAATTTATTTTCATTTTTCTTTTCCCTAACTCTAACTCTTACCCTAATTCTAACACAACTATCTGCCTGTAGTGGGTTGACCCTGATTGGATGCCAGATACTCACTAAAGCCACTCTCTCATCTGCAACTGCACAGACGACAGAAAATACAACAAAGGATTAATGCATTAAGAGCTGGGAGAGGTCACTTACTGATCACCATCATGGGCAAAACAGACTGAAAGTGGGGATATTAATTAAATATATTACTGACAGGCTCAGAGCAGGAGTGAGAAGTAAAATAGTCTTAAAAAAAGCACCTTCCCACCACGCCTCCTTCCTTTCAAGTTCTACCTCCTTTCCCCCAGTAGTGCAGGGAAATTGGGAATGGGGGTTATGGTCAGTTGTTGTTTCTGCACCTCTCAGGGACAGGAGTCCTTCCCCAGCTCCTGTGGGGTCCCTCCCACAGGGGATAGTCTTTCACGAACCTCTCTTGTGTGAGTCCATCCCACAAGCAATATTCAGGCACCCTCCCCTCTTTCCCAAATCAACCTTATTCCCTACCCTACTAAGATGTGCATGGAGGTGCCAAACCTCAAAAAAAAACCCAAGGTGTGGCCATTGACCAAGGACACCAACTCTTGTAATATCCCAGGGACTATTCCTAAGCCAGCACAAAGAGGGAGGTCAGCCATGCCTGTATTCTCTCCTCTAATCTTTTCAAAGAGTCAGTCAAGACATCTTAGATTCTTTTTTGTTTGGTGACAATTTGGTCAGAATGCTTTTTCTTCCAAGAAAACTTTTGATAATTTTGGATACCACTCTACAATGTGAGATGCCTTCACTGACTTCGATCTTCATAGTGAATGTCTGCAGGCAGCAGCAAATGGTATCTGTGCATTGTCCTCTACAGATGTTGACTGGGCAGAAAGCTGGCAGTCTTGATCTGGGAGCTAATGCAAAAGGCCAGAGTGAGGTGTAAAAAACTTTCAAAGAATTTTGTTTAGCTTAGAGTGAGAAACTGTTGCTATACAACCCACAATTTACGTCTTAAGGACGTTTGCGCACGTTTCACCAGGTCTTACTGTCTGAATTGAAGTAGTGTGCATCTGACTTCCTGGTGAGAATCCAGTTTCAGAATTTAAGGTAATGCAGGCCACAGAGCTAAACCTGTAAAATGTCTAGGGAGTTTTCCAAACATCCATACATCATTGAGTCATAGAAAAAAACCCCACCATTGTTCATGCTGATAGCAAGAGCATCTATCCAAAGTCTGAGGGAGTAAGGAAAATCAAGATGTTTTGACAGGAACAAAGCAGAAAGCTTGTATGCCTTGCTAGGAATCAAGTCTGCAGCACTTACAATTCACACCTCATCTTTTGACTAATCTTATTTGAGCACAGGTCTTTAGTCCACTTTCAGTTTCCTATCCCTCCCCAATACCCAAAGAACCCAGCAAGTGAAGCAAGTCCATCCCTTCGCAATCATTAGCTATAAGATGCTGAAGCGTAACAGCAACAGCAAATCAGATTCCTATATATAGGTGGTATGAATGCTAAAAAGGCCTTGATAGGACCACTCTATGGGACACCTGTCAAAGGAGTCTGTACTGTATTGACATGTCTGGGATGGCTTAGTGAAGAAGACAGGCAGTGGGAAAGAGACAGGCAGTTCCAGGGTTAGATATTCCTTGCTTCCCTCCTGATCACAGAGTGCATTTGAATGTCGGTCCACATGTGGGGGAATCATCAGTTCACCCTCTTTTCCTGTCCCCTGGTTCCTAGCACTGGATCTCCCTGCTGCTCTCTCTCAATTCAGCTATCCATGACCAAAGAAGGGCAGTGGCAGAGCATTTTAAAAACTAAAATATTGCTTATTTTAGCCAGAAAAAATGAAGCACACAGAGAAAACTATTTCAAAACAAGATTAAGAACACCTTTTATTTTTCCTTGCTACAAAGGTGGCCTAGGTCACTGACTTTCACAAGTTAGACAGTCATAAGAAAGAAAAATTTCAACTCATTGAATTAATCTATGTGTAATGTAGGAAACTGAACAGGGGGCAAATCAGACTTAGAAATACTTTTCTGAAAGTTTATAAAAAGTAGAGAAATGTTTAAAATATGAAGCTTAAAACTGGCTTTTGCCTTTCAGTGCACATTTTGCCACTGTCAGTCTTACAGAGAGAGGTTTGATCCAGTTCCCACTGAAAACTGCAGCTGACACGACTGGATACATTTAACTGAAAGCAGAGTTCATTGGATTAGGACTTCATTCACAGTCATTCACACACTATCTAGTAACTGGAAATAACACATGTACAACTTCCCTCTTGCTGAGAAGTTAACCCATCGTTTCAAGGAGGTCCCAGCAATCCCCTCTAATATCTCATGTTGCAGTATCTATGTATAATAACTAATAGTATTTGCAGCTGACAAGAAGATTTCACACCGTCCTGCTGAAAATCATCTACTTTCCACATGCAAGAACTCACGAGTTGTTATCTGAACTCTGAGTACAGGACATTACAGCCAGCTCTTCAGGAAAGCAGGAGTAAGTGGGCACACCATGCCTGTCTTTTCCTGCAAACAATCTCTCCTTAACACATTTTCAGATACACAGATCAGCTGTCAGATCCCCAAATACTTTAAAAGGCATTTAAAATCTGGGTTGCACTCTGCTGGTGACAGCCCAGTTTTCCAGTCATAACACAGAATAAATCTGTTCTGCAAGCATAAAAGCTTTCTCTTACACCAAATCAAGGCTATGTAGAAATACATGCAGCAGTTGGGATCAGACAGTCCATGCACTTTAGAAAACACATTATTTTGACCATGCTGTAAACTGCGTATCAAACATATAGTTAGTTTTTTAAAAATGCAAAAGCTAATAACTTTCCTAATGGGAAAAATATTGGAATATTAAGGCAATCGTGTATCTCTAAGCTAGCCATATTGCTCAGTGTACTTTTGGAAGACATGTTTATTAAAATGAAAAGAGTAAGATAGGACAGGGCCAGACAGGGTCCGTACCTAAAGGGAGCTGCGGAAAAAACAATTCATCTGACGTGATTATGGGGAAATTGATAGAGGATAGGTACACCAAGGAAAGCAATGCTATTCTGGCTCTGGTCTGGGCTCTCTTTAGCATTTCTCAGCATCTAGAATGCTCAGGCACTGTCTGTATCATAAGGCATACCCAGTGGCATGTTACTGCATTTTTGGTCCCTTATCCAGATGACGAGTGACACTTAAAATGCCACCCCCAGACTACTGTGGTAACAGACACTCTGACTCAGTACAGCTGCAAGATGCTCTTAAGGAGAGTTAAAAGGTCACTTGCACAGCAAATGCATTTGAAATGTTACCTGCTACATATTGCTGTAATAACAGGAGCTGTGACGCTAAAGCATTAACCATGTCCTTCAAGCTGGCCAACACCAGTACAAATTTGATAATGCTGACAGGAGTTTAGATTATGTAAACACAAACAAACAGCAAATGAATAACAGCCAGAAAAATACTGAGAAGTAGGAAAGAGAGCAAGGCACACAACCCTTATCACAGCACTGAGAAAAGAATCAGGACAAAAAGCTTTGCATGATCTGCACGTGTGCCTTTATCTATTCCTTTGAAATGTTGGAATAAATTTCTTCACCAGAGGGGAAAGTTAATGGAAGAGGTAGTGAATGGATGAAAATAGCATGAAGTGATTGATGTTCAAGTGAGGGTAGTGAGTCACGACTCCCTTGAGCAGGAGCATTTAGTCTCTAAGGTATATAAATTACATACTTGGAAAATGGCAAGTTACAGGTTGTAGCCTTGTTTTATTTGGCTGTCCTAACTTTAACTGGGGTTCAATAGATCCAATTTTTCAATTTCAGACCATTAGAGAGAAGAAGGAAAGGAGGTTGTAATTTTTTTGTCTTTACTACCTTGTGATCTTTTCAGCACATAAAGGTCACCTACAGCAGATATCAATAATCACACTATTTACAGTTTCCTTAATGCTCATCATTTCACAGAACTACTTCACAGGTTACTAAACTAAACCAAATTACTCCTCAGAAAGAGTGAACTGGTGCCTTTCCTATATAATTTTATGTGTTCCCTCTGAGTCTTCTCTACTCCGAGACATTTGAGCATTTGGCACAAGATTTGAAACATGAACTGACTGTAAAGAACTAGAATTTTCTGGATGTTTCGAAAGTACAATATTAGATACATTTCTCCAGGAGTGGTTAAACAGACCACACAACTCCTTTTCATTTGAAAGAGAAAACTCTAGGAGTCAAAATGCTCTAACTGGTCTCTTTGAGTAACTCGGGGTGGAAATTTAGCCCACTTTTTCAACAGCACAGTTAAATTCAGGATGTTGGTCAGACCTAGCATCTAATTTCTCGAGGTGCTATGGGTTCATAACTCTGACAGAAATCCCTCAGGGCTGCAAGGTCTTGAAGCTTTTATTAAGCAGCCAGAAGTGTTCACACAAAATTACAGACTGCTTTTCAAAATGCTGCCCAACACTTTTTTCAGTCTTTCTCAGGGAAAGGGCAAATACCATATCCATTTACTACATTTCATAAGAAGAGTCAAAACGTAATGAAGGTTTGACTAAGATTTTTATGAATGGGAAATGTGATTGAAATGTCTTTATTCAATTTTACTAAATCTCTGTTTTTTCCCCAAGGTGTTAAAGAAGATAATTTTCAGTAAAAATTAGATCCCAGCTGGGATTCTTGGCATTTATTTGACTTTTTTAAACTTAAATGCTCACAATTTAAAGACTGCTTCCATATGTGAGAGGTGATAAGCATATACATCATTTGATGTGAATGCTGCAAACCCAAAATACCTATAAAAATAAATACAGGTACACTTGTTTTCTTCATTGTGGCAACACACTCATACAGTATCGATTTAAGTATCTTCCTCCAAGTAAATCCCAGATTGCTTCTTGGATAATACTCTTATTACTGTTTCTTAAGCTTCAGTATATAGGGAGTTGCGAATAAGGAATTGGTTTTCAGAATTCCATGTAGCATATCTGGAAGATAAAGCAAAGAGAAAACTGGATCTTCAGCAGCTACTCCAGAGGAAGGCATTGCTCTCCCTCTCAGCACTTGCTGAAAGCTAGCAAGGGCACTTGTGGTGATTATCAAGTTTTCTCTTGTCTAGAGTATCTTCTGGTAGTTTCCATTAGATTTATTTTTTGATCTGAATATTAAAATTCCATAACATTTGTCCAGTACTGAATGAAACAGAGAGCAGGAAACTCCCAAATATTTAACCTTACTTAAATAAGTATTAATAATTACTAGCCACAAAATGGAAGACTTGACCATTCACACTTCAATAGTAGTTGTGTAATTGTGTGAGAAGAAATGACACTTTCTTGTCAGGCATAAATCGAGATCTTACACATATTAATGAATCTGGTTTTGTGCAGTGAAAATCTATCTTGTTAATAACAGAATTTTTTCAAACTAAATTTGCAATTCAATTCATCTCACAAGAGACAAAGACATTTTTCATCTCTCTTTCACAGACTGTATCCCACTGTGAGTATTTTAAAATGTTGTCCTTCAAAGGCCGCTTTGCGAAACTAATGCCTGCAAGCTTACTGCTGATTATTTGTACCCACATATTATGTCCCAGATCCCAAGGAATCAAGATTTGTATTTGCACACATCTTGAACTTTTAAATAGGTAAATATGCCAGTTAAAACTGTACTTTCTAACTTCAATAGTTTTTAATACCTAGGGGTCTTTTCCCCTGTACAAACTAAATGAAATATATGTTCATGAATGCCTGCATATAAATATAACCACCACAGCTAATTTAGAATATTGGTGTAATTTCAACAAGTGAAATGAAGAAAAATTACACTACTGTAGGTTTTTATGTCACTTTAGGCAGACAGAAATCATGGAAATCAAGTACTACCATAGCTCTGAGGATTTTGGTTTTCATTTCAGTGACTATTAGAGGAGCACTACATTGAAAAATGAATTTGAAAATACCAAAGTGGATAGAGTAATAAATAATATTAATATAATTACAGTAAAAAGGAAATATACTAATGCTGCATAGTGAAACAGTGGGCTTTGTCTAGTATACCATAAGGCTGAAGCAGTTCCACAACTAATGGAGAGTTTGGGCTGTACGTGATGTTCCAGTAATGTTGCATTGATGATTTACCCATAATTAGATACCTGTTAGTCACACAACACTAAAATATTTTGCACTTACTCAGACCCAAAGGTCAACCATCTTAATTGTGCAGAGCAGAATTTTTTATGGTATGGACTCTGTAAGGACTACTTTAACAACAACCTACATTTTCATATTTAACTGCAGATATTACACCTTAGCCTGTGGCTATTCATTTCATCAGTTAAGAAAACTGCCACAGACCTACTGTGTAGATACCTTCTGTAGAGTGCACTATGGAACTCAATCTTTATGAGAACAACTGATCCGTACCTATGAATTCCCACTTCAGTGATAATAGTCAGGATATTGCAAACGGAAAACAAGATTTTGGGTAATCCAAAGCAATAGGGAGAAGCTGTGTTCCAGAGATACCAAAAACTCCCCATCGTTTTGGAAGGTGTGGCCAGGTAACACCACACAGAGTGTTCTAGAGGATATTTCTTGTCTTGGCTCAGTATTTCCTAGACTAAACTTCTCATTCAAGTTCCTGTGATGCAGACACTGAAAGAAAATAAACTCCTTCATATCTGATGAAAGAAATGCTGAGAGTGAATAACTGAGGAAACAAAATGCTTTCTAAGATCAGCCTCAGAAAAAGAACCTGGAGCAACAATTCAAGGCTAGAGTTCTGAGTAGAAACTCAAGCCACCACATCCACTCTACCAATTGTCCCACTACAGTCAACAGTATCAAGCACAGCTGATAGAAGGCTTAGCAAAAACATCTCATCTTCACCCAGAGTGGTCCACTCTGAAAAACAAAAGCAGTATGTGTACCAGTTCAAGGCCCACAACTCACGTACGTGTTACAGATGAGACTACAACTCCTTCTTCTCAGAGTGAGGTGTTTCTTAAAGTGTCTAATCCAAAACTTTTAATTTGAGACATCCTGTTCCACTAGCTCCATTCCCATATTCCTACAGAAAAATATAACTATTTTATGATTCTGCTGAAGCATATTTAGACCTTAAAAGCTGTATTCTTTTGGTAACATTCACTTTCTCATGACTTTTCATGAGGTGTCCACCTTTTCCTGCTCTTCTCTAGAGCAGGACTGTTCACAGTAAAGGCAGCTATGGCCCAAAGTGGCAGCTGTCCTGATAATGCCTTTCCTCTTTCTTTTTCTCTGCATCAGCAGTTCTCACAGAGGATGCCACATGCTCCACCACAAGAACTGCTGTGCTAGTCAGCTGAGGCTGGAAAAGGACATTATTTTGTGTTCAGCTATGTACTTTAGAACAGTGCCAGCCCACACTGAATGTTTACCTCTATTTCCTCTGCAATGGTGTACTTGGCTGAAGATTACTATTCCCCTACTTAGTAAGCAGCCTCCTGAATTCTATATGCTCCAGTGACAATCTTTTCAAGATAAACACTTTTGAGTCATACTTTTAACACAGTTTGAGTCCTAGCTTTATTTCCTGAAGGGTACAGCTATGCTCCAAAGCAGTTTTCTCCCTCTCTGCTATCTCTACACTCCCAGTTTAAACACCCACAGTTAATCTTGTGGAAGCCTCTTGGTAATTTTATGGAAAAGCAATTTTGAAACCAGCAGTCCATTCTCATTTTGTGATTTTAAAGCAGTTAACAGATAATTTCAGACATGGGTAACAAAGGCAGGGAATGAGAAAAAAAAGTGTGCCTCCTTTTCAGGGCTGCTGAGTTGTCATGCTCATCCTTGTGTTTACAGCTCCAAGCACGTTGCTGACTGGCCGCAGTTCCATCAGTAAAATGATCCAGCTACTGTACTCCTGACTTTTGCAAGCTATGAGTGGGCAGGGGAGATTACACAAGTGCTGGAGCAGCTGCAGGACCTTTCCCTCACTGAACTACTGAAGAGGCATGCCAGCCTGTTTGTGTGCTCCTCTACAACCTTTACCCTACTTTGGCTATTTCAGCCACGCTGGGAGCCCTCAGCAGCTCAACAGCTCCTGCGGCACCAGCGTTGGGTGACAGAAAGATGAGAACAGGAAGATATGACCCTTGTTTTTAATGCTATTTCTGTCTTTTTTTCCATGCAAAGGGCCACATAAATATTTAGAAACCAAATGTATCAGTAGGTTAAAGTAGTAATCCCATTCCACAAATGCAGACCCATCTGCAGGCAGAGGGAGAGGCTTTGCCCTTGGTACTGCTGGAAATTTCACAAAGTTCTGCAAATGCAACTCATGCTCTTCAGTCATGCACTATTCTTTCCACTTACATTGAAAACTTTCTAGCGCTACCATTAATTGCCACCTAGACTTAGTGCTCACCCTGGATCATCATTTACCCTTCCTTACAAAAGCTGAATTAGAAGTTGCCTTTGCCCTTAGCAGAAAATGTTAGTCTGCTTCCACAAGGGAAGAAAATTTGATAATGTTGCCTGTTCACCTTTTTTCCAAACCATCCCTCCTAATCATTTCAACCAAATTTGAATAGGTAATCAACTCTTACAAACTTTGTACAAACTAGCAGGTGATTTAGGGAGGAGAGATTCAAATTTTGCTTTCATTTGCATTCATTTTTTCATTAAAAGGCAAGGGAATCTCAGCCAAGACTCATTCTGCAAGAGAGCAGCAACCACACCAGTTGTCATCACACATATTCTGGCCGATCAGAAGAGGGCACTCAGCCCAGCCCAGGATATTGTGTCTCCAGCACTTGTTGGCAGGTGGGTTAGGAAAAAGAGTCTTGAATTTGTGTTCCCAAAGAGAAAAAAGGTAAGGGAAAAGCAGCCAAGATACCTTCTATTAGACATCTGCAACATGTTCTGTTACTACGTATGCTGCCTAACCAGGAACATGGCTCTGACCTCAGTACAGCACGTTGTGTCTCTGGCTGGGGGGAAGGACATAAGCAACATGAGGTGAGAGGCAGCTGATGGTGATGGAGAGCTACTAGGAGACAAATGGAGAGGAATCCGGGCTGCATTCATTCCACTCTTCTGGACCCATCTGTTGTGCAAAAAGGCAAAACGTTAATGCAGCTCCATATTCTTAAGCATAGTCAGCAAAACATTACTGCGGCAGAGCAACTGAAAACATTGTTTCTGCCTTTTCAAAACTTGCTCTGGGGCAGTTCAGAAAAGGAAAGTTAAAATATCTAAACAGCAGAAATGAGACCTCCTCTGATGAATACTGCAGTTCAGAAATAGGCACTGTCCTTCACCATCAAAATGCTGTTCTCTGACACCTGCACTTAAAACTGTCATGTGCACTGGAGCTTCAGGCAGAGGGGGAAATTGTGGTGTGGAGAGGAAATCAAGTGGGAACAGTGCTGAAGACAGGGTAGACTGAGAAATGATTTGAAGTGGTTACAATTTTCACAGCCAAGTCTTCACATGCAGCTTGGTTGACCATGAATCCTCATATATTGTTACATTTGTGCCTAAAACTTAGCTGTCTTGCTCACTATTCAGGACATCCTTAACAATTATTTCACAGATATATGTCATTGTGAAGTTAGAGGCCGGTCAAAGAAACGACATCGTATTATTCCAAAAACAGGACAGGAACTTTATTGCATTGGTGGAATAATGCAATGTGTGAGAGAGAGAGAGAGAGTGTGTGTGTGTGAGTGAGTAGTATCAGAGGCTGCGATTCTTATAGACCTGAGTCTGGACACATGTCCAAGGACCATTGGTTTCTCTATACATAAATAATTCCTAATTGGACACACAAACCACGCATGTCAGAAAACATTACTCATCACTTTAGAGACCGGATATCTGTTCCAGGTGTTACAGCTTTCCTTCCGTGCATATCACCCTGACGTGTGCAGAAGGTTCCTAGCATAGTCCAACTATTCCACAGAGACTTCAGGCCAGCTGAAGTCTACCCCACACAGATATATAGTTTATGTTTACAGGAATGGAAATTCATACTGTTCAGAACCTCCTGTAATATATAACCCATCATAACAAAGAGTGAAAAAAAAATCTGCACTATGAAGGAGACATGCTTCTTCCAGAAGCTCACTGGAGTAATAAAACTCTGTTCATTGTTGTGCTGCTGCTATGGAAAATTCTTGAAGAAGTTTGTTTGGATTTGAAAAACATCCAGGTTATGAGTTACTGGAGGCCAACCCTTTTAATAATTGGGGAAGGCAACATGTTTCCCATATTTCCTGCAACTACAGTTGTATCATTTGTTCAGAGCTAAACTGAATATGTAAGATATTTGTTCATCCCTTACTGCATATAACTACAAGGAAAACAACGAGAAAACAAGTTGCTGTGAAGAGAAGTAATGTAAACAAAGAAATTTATTCCTAGTAGACTTTTTCCGTATTCAGAACAGAGTGTGTAATATAACTGCTCACAAAGGATATTCAAGTTACTTAAATTAAGCGGGTTTAGCACAACAACAGATTAAAATAAAGTATCGCAATAGGAATGGAAATAGAGACCTTATAAATATCTGCCTAGTGCAGAGGACTTTCTTGACCCAGATTTTATTGCAAATTGTTACTTTTGAGATTCTTGCTTGCCACTGATTAGTGGCTCCAGGAAGAATGTGAAACAAAACAAAGGCTACCCTACAGTTTCATGATTTAAACAAATTTGTGTGACATTTTCACTTCTCTGAGTCATCAGCAACTTTCAGGCAAACAAAGCTAAAACAGTCAAAAGCAAATAACATTTATTCTCAAGTTTTCAACTTCTGGCAAGGAGAGGAAAAATCAAAGTGATTATATTTACTGCTATTAGATGTTCACATTTTGCTTCATTTCACATTTCATACGCCAACATTCAATCACTGTGGTAAACCAGATTATATCGGATGGAAAAACAAGAGAGTAACTCTCCCAATAAAATAATAAAACAGGGAGCAATAAAATAATAAAACATAAAGTACAGTGGGAGCAGAACCATAAGCAGGGATAACAGATAAAATTACTAAGAAGACAAAAATGATATTGAGTTAAAAAAACAGTTTCATGACAAGTTAAAGCGTTCTCTTCTGTCTATTAAACTAAGTATATGAATCTCTTGTTAGGAATGTATCTTCCTTTCCTTGAAAAAAAAGTTTCTCTGTTTGTGTGTGTGTGTAAACATATGCATATAATAACTGGACTGAGGAGTTGTTTGCCAACATTAAGGTTCTATTATTTTGTATTCTAGTTACATTGCCACATGCTCCTGCTGTTTCAGACCAAGTTTTAGGATGTCAGGAAGTCCTTTGCTGACATTAACTCCATTCTTCAACCTATTACGCAAAACCTGCCCTTGGTGAAATGGACTTGGTGTGCTGGGAAAAGGCCAGGCAGCACGCGAGATCCACGCTCCCTCTCCAGCAAAGAGGAAAGGTGAGCAGGCTTTCCCCGGATAGACTGTCACCCTGGAATGAGCCGTCCCCGAGAGCACTGTTCTGTCAGTCGCCTCTCAGGCCAGCTCTGGAGAGAGTAAATAAAGGCCACATGTCGACCTGGGACCAGTGCGTCACCAGCACCCTGTCTCCGGCTGTTCGGTCCCTGTTAACCCATGTCACAGCCATGACCTACATGTGAGAGACCCGAACCCTGCGGGCTGGGATCTGACTTTGCCCCCTTTGCTCCCACGTAGTCGCTGCGCCGACTCTGGCATTACCCTGTCAGTAACTCACGGCCACACGCTGCTGCTGTACGAGCGCAGACACCGCTCCCTGCGGCCCCTCAGGGCCGCCACCGGCGCCCACCGCTCCCGCACAGGGCCGGGCCCCCCCAGCCACAGCGAGGGGCGGGACCTTGGCACGGCCGCCCCGCCGCCGACCTCGCCCGGTAAACAAGGTCACTGCGGGCGGCGCAGCGCCAGCCCCCCCGCAGCACCCCCGCGGCTCCCCCGCGGCCTCCCCGGCCCGGGCAGCGGGGGAAGCGCCGGGGACGCGGGAGCGCCGCCAGCGCCGTCACGAGGGGCCCGGCGGGGCGTGGCCTGGGGGGGCCCGCCCCCTGCGATTGTAAATACAGCGCCACGTGAAGGCGCCCGCCACGGGTTAGGGGACAGGGGACAGCGCCGGAGCCGCCGCCCCACCTTCGCCCGCTACTCACCCACCCGCCACCCCGGGAGATGAAGGCCGCCCGCATCGCCCTGCGCAGCGCCGCCCCACTGGCCGGGGCCGGCGGCGGCAGCAGCAGCAGCCGCGGCAGGTTGCCGCAGGAGGTGGAGCAGTTCTCCCGCTTCTCCCCCTCCCCGCTCTCCATCAAGCAGTTGCTGGACTTCGGTGAGAGACGGGACGAGCAGGAGAGGGTCGGGGCAGAGGGGCGGCTCAAGCCCGGCGTTCGGGGCTTTGTTTCCTCGCGGCGGGGCTCGCCCGGGGCTGCGGCGGGACGGGGTGCGGATCCCCGCCCGCAGGGGCCCGCGCTGGAGGCGCTGCCGCCCCCGGCTCGCCGCGGGTGCCGGGCGGTGATGACTGTGAGGGCGCGGTGGGAGCCGAAGATGCGCTACAGCGCAGTTTGGTTGGCGCTCGCGGGGAGTGGGGACGGAGAGGTGAAGGGTGTCCGTGTCCGTGCCCCGGGCACACGGTGTGGGGAGGAGCCGGCTCCGGGAACGCGCTGTTCCCAATCCCATTATCGCGCTGGCAGCTGGGGCGGCGGTGCGCCCGGGACACTGCAGGCGTCACCCCGAAGACGCTCCTGTTTACAGAGGCTGGAATGCTCCTTAGAGGATTGCTGAGGAGTCCCGTGTCTAAGTGGGAACTGTACAAATATTCCTCCCAGGAACACTCTGTGTCTTGCCATCATGTAAACAAAATCCCAAAGTCTGTGAAGAGACAGCAATTTGTAGTTGCACCTTGAAACTTCCTTAAACAAAAATTTTATTTTGGATTCATTCGTAGGCTTAACTAATGGATGTGAGAGAACTTCCTTTGCATTTTTGCGACAAGAACTTCCTGTGAGGTTTGCAAACATACTGAGGGAAATTGATCTTCTTCCTGATAAATTACTGGGCACTCCATCAGTACAATTAGTAAAAAGCTGGTGAGTATGAACTACTTGAATTCAGCCTGTAAAGCAGCACATCTTTGACAACTTTGTTGTCACAGACGTTTTTGAATAGTAGAAAATATAATACACTAGAAATGCAGTTCCTTCACCAAAGCTGAATTGCAAGCTGCTCACACTGTCTTTTTCTAGTGTACTGAAATTAAATTGAAAACTAACATGTTTATATTGTTACCTTTAAATAGGTGGGGGTTTTTTAACACCTTGAAATAGCTGTTAGAGCAAATCTTGCTTCTTATTCTTTAAGAAGGGAGACAAGAAAATGCGTTTTCTTTCCATATAGCATTACAGACCCTCAGAGCCACATAAAAAAGGGAAAGCAAGCTATATACTTGTTTCAGTCTCTCACTGTTGGAATTAATAACAGAGCTTCTGTTTCAAAGCCTTGACCTGTGCAGCAAGTGTTTGGAATTCAATTAACATAATCTCTGCAGTTGACACAGTGGTTGAATCTGATTTAACCTTGTTTACTGGCACAGTTGCAGCATTTGCCAGGATTGCTGACATAAAGGGCAGAAGTATTAGGGTGAGATCTAGAAACTGTTCTTAATATAGCAAACAGTTGTGCCTTTGCAGTATGCGTCAAGACTGTCAGATGGCAGCACAAGAGGCTCAGCTACTTAGCTTCTGCCAAAGCTGATCAGATTTGGAAAAATTTTTCTTAAGTGGTTTCCTGATCAGTATTGTCATTTGGAACTTCCTTTGAAGTAGGTCTCCTCTGAAGAATTCTAAGGGAATCCTACATACCTAAAGTGAGGGTTTAGATTCCTTTCTGCATGGCAGGCACAAGAAAAAACTTTTCTCTTTGAGGAGTGAGTAATCAGACATTGGAATGAACTGCCCAGGAAGGTGGTGGATTCATGGTCCCTGGAGGTATTTAAGAAGAGACTGGATGTGACACTTAGTGCCATGGTCTAGTTAACGAGGTGGTGTTGGGTCATAGGTCATAGGTTGGACTTGATCTCAGAGGTCTTCTCCAACCTCGTCGTTTCTGTGAAAACTTCTAGGCTTCAGACAGTCAAGAAGTGTCCATTTGTCATTTCACTGATGGAAGTTTGATGCTTCAAAGATACTTCAAACTCCTAGCTGACTTGTTAAGAGCAATGATGTGGACAAAGGAAAATCAAATAAATAGCATGTATTTCCTGTGTTCTTTTCCAATAGGTACATCCAAAGCCTTCAGGAGCTAGTTGAGTTCCATCAGAAAAGCCCAGATGACCAAAAAGTCTTATCTGAGTAAGCTTTTCATTTGTTTTTTTTTGGACTTGTTAGTCCACATTTTCACCATATAGCCAGTTTAGACTGACAGCTATCATGAGCTGAATTTGATAATCTAGCATAAAGTGCTTGGCATAGAGCAAGCTGCTTTAAGTCTCCAGTCATGTTCAGCAATATTGCAAATAAATATGACCCATTGCAGCTTAGTTTCAAGGTTATACTGCCCCTTGAACTGTCGTGACAGAGAAATATCAACAAGAATTATCTGTGAAGTCACATCCCTGCTTCTTTCCGAAATGTTAGCTAAGGAACTTTTTCTCTTCCTGACATTCTCATCTGGTGAAGTAAATGAGTAAACAGGCAGTGAGTTTGACATGGCTAATAATTACATCTTTTGTATTAAAAATACCAGAATCTCCTAGTTTAGGTCACTGAGGAATTAGTTTTAAAAGAATGGAAAAAATAGACTGTATTTTAATATTACTTACCTATGTTGCTGCTGGATTAGATAATTACATTGTACAAAGCTTGCCTCTGTGTAGTCTCAGGATAATGTTTTAAAAAGATCTCTTTTTGACCTAGCTTTATAGATACATTAATTAGAGTCCGAAACAGACATCATGATGTAGTTCCTACAATGGCACAAGGAGTAATTGAATACAAAGACACTTTTAAATTAGATCCTGTCACCAATCAAAACATCCAGTATTTTTTGGATCGTTTCTACATGAGCCGTATTTCCACACGGATGCTAATGAACCAACACAGTAAGTAGAAATTTTTACCTGAGGAAAAACTTGAACCTAATGAGTAACAAGTTAATGTAAACATTTTTTGAAACTGTTTGAGATCTGCCTCAGTTAATTTTGTGTGACACTGAATCTATCCCTTAAGAAAGTAAGGAGAACTTGTTTTCCAGACTACAGACTAATTATAATGTCAGGTGTGGAATATGTAGATATATAATTCTTTACACCTGAAAAACTTTCAAATGTTGAACTACAGAAAAAACAACATAGTTTGCTGGCAGTAAATAGCATTTTAACTCATAAAAGACATATTCATTCTTTTATGTGATTCTGTGCTGTGGTCACATTATATTAGTCTAATTTTTTAGGCTTTTTTAATAAATATACTATATTTAATCCCAAATATTGTATTTTCATATCAAACAGCTCTTCTTTTTGATGATAAATCTGGCTCAGGGCACCCAAGACATATTGGAAGTATTGATCCTTGCTGCGATGTTGTTGAAGTAGTGAATGGTATGTATTCTCAGATTCTTGACATTTCTCTTCATGATCAGCATTTATATCTGGTTGCAAGTACTCTGGGTGACCAACATGTGTTGTATAGTAGGCTGACTGGCTTCTATTGAAATAGCTGAAAGCCGTCTATGCTGAAAGCACAAGCTTTAAAATAAAAAAAACCAGAATTTAAAATACATAGTAGCAATAAAAAATGTGTTGGAGTAAGTTTTAGCAAGTGACAGATGAGGTAGGTATTAAAGTTTTCTGAGATGTGGGGATTGGTCTTACCTACTGATAGATAACAGATACATCAGTTCTACACAGTTATCAAGTTGTACAAAGATTTGCCTGTGTGATGTAATTGCACAGTTGTTATCAATGTTTAATACATACAGTGGATACAATGTTATCATTCCCTTGAGACACAGTCTTAGACTCTGTAACACCTTAACAGCTAATGCCGTTAAAAGCGTATTTTGCCAAGCATTAAAATGAATTTTTACATTGTTTGATATTACATTTCACATATTTATCTAAATAAATATTTCAGATGCTTATGAAAGTTCCAAGTTGTTGTGTGACCAGTATTACTTAACATCTCCAGAACTGAAACTTACTCAAGTGAATGGTAAGATGAGAACTTTTATGTCTATCTTCCTATCAGTAGCCAAACTGCTGCTCTTACTGAATTGAAAAGCTCCCAATTCTGTAACCTTAATGATGCATACCAGTTGACCTGACTTGGCCTAGTTCCTCTTCATTTTCTATTATAGGCACTTCACTTAATCTCCTCTGTTAGAACTCAAATGTCAATACATCTTAAACACTAGATTTTCTAAGGTACCATTTATGAATTTGAGAAAAGTAAGACAAACCTGTTGCTAGAGAGGAGCTCTGTATCTGGGGTGAGGAAGTGGGACTGCTGACTGAAGTGCTGGTTCTGGTCTAAGCTGCCTGCATCTGTCTGATTTCAGCTGTCTACCTAATGTTTGAAATCCTTTATTTATAAAAGGGAGTTAATACTTGATTTTTTGTTGTTGTTGTTCTTTATTTGAAAAGAAACTGTTATTAAGAAAGTTGTGATTGCAATCTAAACACTTATGAATGCATAAAGTTGTTTGCCCATTTTGTAGGGAGGGAAACCAAAAATTAAACTTGATGTATCTTCTGGTTTGTTTTGGCAACTTGCTTATTGTAAATTTGGATACAATAGAGAAAAATTTAACGGCCCTTTTAAATCTTGTTTGTATTTTTCCCTACCTCTAGGAAAAGCTCCAGGACAGCCAATTAACATTGTATATGTTCCATCTCATCTTTTCCACATGCTTTTTGAGCTCTTTAAGGTATGTCGGTATAAACTCTTTTCTTCCTATAGTAGTTTGAAATGGAGCATCAATACTTAAAACCTCTAGCTAGATCTGAATTAAGTAATAAAGCTTTGCATAGGATAGTGATATCTCAAAGGTTTTCTTATTTGGGGAAATAGTCTTAGCAGTTGGGAAGGGAATGATTGCAGTTTATAAGAGAGCATTTGAACCCTTTTGTGTGATGGTAAATGGCACAGGGGAAGGGAAAGAGTGAGTGAAAGTGGGGATTGTGACCACCACTAGCCTTCTGCTTTTAGAAATGACATCTGTAGTGCAGGTTTGCCCTGGGGCCTTTTTTGTGGAGTGGGTGATACATCTAGAAGTAGTGAAGGGGACTGAACTTGCATGCTGCCAAGAAAATCTGGCAGCCTCTAACAACTGCTGAGCTTTGCTCTTCTCTGGAAACCTGTTGACTTTAGGGGAGCTGTGTTATTTAATTTGCATTATGTGAGTTATGTTGGGTGAGAACAGTAACCTGTCACACACAGAAATGTCTTGGCTATGCTTAGACACTTTTAGGTGTGAGACCTCCTCTGCTCCTGTTATACTAAAATGCTAAGTGTCTTATGGGAATAGAGGATAGCTGTGCTCAGCCTCTGCATAACAGGAGCATGGTTTGAAGTGCGTGGATTTAACCATCTCTGATAATGGTAACATTCTTTTCCATAGAATTCCATGAGGGCAACTGTTGAATTCCAAGAAAACAGTCCAACCCTTTCTCCAATTGAAGTGACAATTGTTTTAGGAAAAGAAGACTTGGCAATCAAGGTATTTTGTTGGCCTACCACAGTATGGACTTAATGTAATCGTTATGGTTACGCATTGTGCAGCAAATCCTATTAAAAGATCTGTTACTGACAACAGATCAAGATATTGTGCATGAGTGTATAAGTGTTCTGTTGATAGCCTATACATAGCACAGTGTCTAGTTGAAAAATAATATGCTGCAAAACAAATGTTTGCATTTATGACTGTTGCAAAGGTGTGTTCAAATAACAGCATTTTAAATATCATTCCTACTATATGATTTGTTGTTAACGTCATTCTCTCTTAAATCAGATCTCAGACAGAGGAGGTGGTGTTCCAGTAAGGAAAATTGAGCAGCTGTTTAGCTACATGTATTCCACAGCACCAAGGCCAAATATGGAGGATGCTCGAAATACTCCTCTTGTAAGAAATTTTCAATACTTGTGTTGCTAATAAGGTTCCTGTAAGTGTTGAACAGATTGGTGGATTAATAAGGAAACACTATGTCCAGCCTGCTGCTTTGTGGGGTATGCAAAGATTACTGACCCCCATAAATATGAATTAAGACTTTCTGAAAAAGCTTAGTGGACAAAAATATGCTTTTAAAGGTGTAAACAAAGAAGTACATTGCAACCTGAATCTAACCTTCCCCCCCCCTTTTTTTTTTTCCTTACATCCCAAT
>VWZG01010583.1:156489-238486 GCA_013396735.1 Grallaria varia | reverse complement strand
AAAGCACAACTGGAACAGGCTGTTAGACTTGTTTATCTCTCAGTAGCAAACTCCTTCTACTAATCAAGCTGTATTAGAAAAAATGGGGGAGAGAATACAGAAATGTACTGTGCAAAAGTTGGACATATATATAAACCCTCCCTCTTCCACAGAGATATTTCTTGTGGTTTGATTTTTTTTTTTTAATTGTCAGCTTCAGTATTCTGTGTGAAACTTTATAAGAGATTTAAGTTTGCNTTGCCAATTTCACGTCTGTATGCTAAATACTTTCAAGGAGATCTAAATCTCTACTCCATATGTGGTTATGGAACCGATGCTATTATCTACTTGAAGGTGTGTATTTTGATTTATTTAAATAAAAGGTAACAAGCCTTAATGCAGTGAGGTAACCACTCAGTATCATTTTAAGGTAAACAAATTCTCTGCTCATGAGTAGCTCTTGTTTTTTCTGAAGAAATACCGGTAAGATTTAGTAACTGGTATGTAGAATTAAAAACGTCACTTGGCTTAAAGTAGTCTACTTGAAAAACTACTAATGAGAGCCCTATTAGTTTTCCACTTGTATTAAGATGTTCCCTACTTGTTCATAGAATATGAAGTACTCGAAGAGGATGAGGTCAGGGTGTGAGCTACAGATCTGATTTCTTTAGTCTGACAACCAGAAAGTCTGCATAAACTAAATCCTGGTGCTGTTCAACAGCTGCCATATAGCCCGTATATGGGATTCAGATATCCGTAATCCTGAACACCAGTTGTATAACATGCACTGCTGTTTTTATAAGTAACCTGCAAACAGGACTACATGTTCTTTTCTACTTTCTGTGCTTACTCACAGGAAAAACTTGCTTTGAATTTCTTCAAATAAACTGTAAACATAGTTCCAAACACCCTGAAGCACAAACAGAGCAGCAGTGTAAAAGGAAGAGACAGTTCAGCTACATATTTATACGTGACATTTCTATTTAACACTTTCCCAATAGAAGAGGAATTTTTTTTGTTAGTTGCAACATATGAAATTAGAGAAAGAAAATGCTTTAAAGTTTTGCTGAATTTTGTTAATCTAAGTTCTTTTCCATATATTCCTGGACTATCTTGAAAATATGTTAGAGGGTAATGCTTAAGGCCTTTAAATATGCATAAATAGGATTTCAAATTATCCAAAGCAAGCACAGATACTGAAGCACATAAACTACCTCATCTATTGTAGAAATATTGGTGTAAATAACTTCATTTTGTAGTGTCATTGGCTTAACACTTTAAGCATGCTGCATGAATTTTTGCAAAGTGTCATTATGGAGAGGTAGAAACCAAGTACCTTCTTCTTTCTTGACTTTAGGCCTTATCAACAGACTCAATAGAAAAACTGCCAGTTTTTAACAAATCAGCTTCCAAGCATTACCAAGCTACCTCAGAGGCGGATGACTGGTGTGTCCCAAGCAAAGACCCAAAGAATGTATCAAAACAGAGTGCAGCTTTCTGAAGAGAAGTTGGTATCCAGGCACCCGACGGGATCAAGCTGGCCTCTCAAAAAGAGCAGCTACCTCCAAACAAGCAAGTTTCAGGACTGACAGAGGAGAAAGAAGATAAGGATGTTACAACCCAGGCTGTATGCGCTGAATGTGAAATCTTGCTGTGGACTTCAGGATGGGGAAAATAGGAGCACATATGTCTTTAAAGAGCTGTATATAGAAGAAAATCAGCCTATTTTTTTCTTATGATCAAAGACTTGGTGTGGTAAAGGTGTGCAATTTTTAAGTCCTGTTTAATGCTTGAATTCTGAATACTGATAAACAGAAGTTATGCTGGTGCGTATTTTTCTCCTAGAATAGTTATCAGCAGTTTATCTTATTAAAGATCATCTCAGGTAGGTAGATAACACCTGAAATTAAAGCTATATTTATAACATTTGAAAAGATCTGCTTAATATGGCAGTCTTGTAGCAAGGTACAAACAGCATTCAAATACAGCCTGACTGGAAGGCAGGGAGACCTGGGAGGTAGGGAGAAAGTGTTTTCCATCTGTAAGAAAGTCCCATTTAAGAAGAAAAGTATTCAAACAATAATCTTAGGTGATGCCTTGCTCTGTGAATTACTTTGCTGTATTTTTTTTAAAACGTTAAGCTGTTCATGGAAAACCAGCTAAGTAAGGCTTCTATATATAAGGTAACGAAGAAGAAAATCAGGATATTTTAGAAAGCTACTGGAAAGAAATGGAAAGCTACTTGGTTATAACAGCTCTAAGGTTAGGGTACATCTGACCTATGTCCCTGTACTCTGGAGAGCATGTGCCAAGTAATTCAGACAGAATTTTTTGAGAACTGAAGTCAGACATATAGGTTGAACAGAAAGGTTTTGTGATCTGTATTGTGTAAGCATGTTGTGGGCAACAGCATGTTTAAAATATGGTCCTGTGGTTTTGTTTTGTTGCGCTGTTAGAAGATTAGTGGCTCAGCACACTGAACTGAAATCTGCCAGTTGTCTTTGTCAAATTTGCATTGGACCACACTAGCTCAGAGAGCTACATGGGGAATCCATACCCTGAAAGCTGTGATGAGCACTGAAGGTCTGTTTGAAAGGTTTTCAGGAGCGGTGTTGGAATTTTATTCCAAGAACTGTTTATTGCAATGGAAAGGGCTTAGGAAATGATGTTTCAAGATGCAAACAGCACTGAAACTATAGAATAGCTTTTATGAACAGCAAAATAGAGGGAAATCCCACAAGAACAGTGCCAGTGGGAGAGAGTTGTTGGAGAAATATTCCATTCTCAATAAGATTCTTCATCACTCATCTTCTTGTGCATTTTCATTTTTGTAAGCAAGGTAAACTTGACAACAGGTGTTAAACTATTGGACATTGCCAAGTTGGCCAGTCAAAAGTTCATCAGAGCTGTATAATATTACTTGAACTTTTTTATACTAATTAGAATATTATCTTAAGTGTATGTGATTCTTTGCAAGAAGCTGCAAGTACAGTAAAGCATCCTGCTCAATTGGATGACAGTTTTGTATTTGCTGGACAGAAAACCAGTCCATACTTCACTGTGAATCTAAAATGTTTTTAATAGGAATGAGAGAAAAGTGGAACTACCTTTGTGTTCTAGAAGTCCTGTTAGGATAGATTTCTCAGTCAAAAATAAAAGTTTTCTGATATGCTTAATTTCTTTTAAAAATTAGATTTAGATGTATTGGTGATAACTACTGAGCATTATGACTTTAGTACTGCATCTAGGCTGTCTTTGTGCTGATGAATAAGCTGCAGTCACCAAAGGTCACCAGACTCTGTATCTGAGCTCAGTGCAGTGAATGAAATGGGTAATAAAAAGGAAATATATTTTTCTAGAATATACAGGTCTGAAAAAGCTGTCTTCACTGCCGTAATATATTTGAGTATTTGTTGATTTTGTATGAAATACAAGGTCACAAACACATACCTAGGTAGTTACTGTTGTCAAGTAAACATAATTTATACCTTTCTGTCTGAACCCAGTAATGCTTGAACATGAGTTGTGATATGGTGGTACATCTGTAACACAGCTGCAGCTGCTCCAGCTAGGAGCTGTAATTTCTGTTTCAAAGCAGGTGAGACACATGGGTGCAGCAAAAATGTCTGTAATGTTTGCAGAGTGAAGCTGCAAAACACATTCATGATGCAGATGGAGGTGTGTATAGCACTTACGAAACCCATGTGGAATCTCTACAGTATTACAAATTAGGTCTATCTACCTAGATAATACAGCACCTTCTCCAGCATTCACTGATTTTTTTCTTCTGAAAGTAGAACTGTAGTTTTAAGTCTTTTACTTGCATGTAGATGTTGAAATAATTTTATAATCAAATCTTTTAAATGGTTGTCTGGTATCTTTATTTTCCAAGAAGACTAGTGCAACAAGCATTTCTCAGATCATAGTGCAGCCTGAGGGGGCCCCACATAAGGCCCTTTTTAAAGTCTTCTAAAATAGAGTTGAGCAAAACAACTTTTCATACTCTGCCAGATACAGCAGGGGTAAAAATCACTGAAACTGATCTCCTTATGCTTAATATCAGATCTATTCAGAGGTTACATTGTGCCTAAAATTAGTGCATTACCTTATACATCACCCTACTCTTTCTAATTAGGATAGTACCCATCTTGAGAGATGAGAACTGGGAATCCTTCATCAATGCATGTTCTACACTCTAAAGTGGCTATGTTTTGTTCAGCTTTAAAGAATGCGAAAATTCACCACTAGTTTTAGTTTTATGTATAAAAAACCGGCATCCATCATTGAATCTCTATTTAACAACTAGGTTTTTCCACAGACTAATTGGAAGCTGCTCTTTCCGCTCTGAAGCAATGGGACATCTGGCTTTTAATAGCTGGTTGTAAGAAAAGGGTAGTGTGGATCAGATGTGCTAGGATAGAACAGTTCTGTACAACTGATGCTTTAGCAGACTTATGTTTTCATGGGACCATCTTCTATCTCCTTTAATTTTAAAAAGGTAGAGTAACTGTAAAAATGGGTGTAGGTACTTCACCTGAAAGAGGGGATGTGAAAACCAGCCTGACTGTGGGTGTCTGGCAGTAAGCCTCCAAGTGGAAAGCCTTGTGTGCTGAGTTTGCCCTTCTTAACAAAGTGGATTTTACCTGAAGGGTTTTTTTGCTGGGGATGCAGTTCAGGTGGTGTACACTTTGTGTGTTTTGCAACTGCAGAAATGTACCACTTTGATATATATCGCTATGCCAGGTGTGTGGGGAGAAACAACCCAGAACTAAAGTATGGCAGGGACTTTAATAAACAGCTACAGAAAACAAAAGGAAACCAACAACAAAAATACTTGTTGTATTTTCCACATCATCTTTACTGTCCTGCAGTCTCTAGAGACAGTGCTAGAATATTTTCTCTCAGGTTTTTCCAAGCAGAAGTACACACACCTGCATTCTCTACCTTGCCCATGGCAGCCCCTTGGGAGGGAGGATGCTGCAGTGCAGCAGGATGTGCCCAAGCTGCTGTGCAGCTCCATGTCAAACATGTGACCCAGGTATCTCCACAGCACTCTGTGCACAGACCATCAATCCCAACCAAGCTCCTGCAGTTCAGGAGGCAAAATGTGTTTATTTTTTGCCTTCCCCCACCCAAACCCAGTGACTAAGTGTCTGCACACCAGCTCCCAGTTCAGCAAAGCACAGGTAGTGTGGGGCTGGCAGTGGTGTGGGGCTAGCTTGCTGCTACCACGTCGGGGGGGTCACTGACAGCAGCAGGTTTACTCATGGCTGAATAGTTCTGGTTTCACAGGAGATAAGCAGATGTTGCACTTTCACCCTTTGCCCCCTGATCAGGACCTTACACAGCCAGGTTCCTGATGTCAACAGAAGCCACACCAAAGCACCCTGTGTTTTCTCTTCCAGATCATTAGCTAAAAAGTGTACACTGATTGTGTGACTGGTGCCTTGGGCACACATCCAGATTAATCTCCCAGAAGCCTTGATACATAGTTGTTCATTATCATCTTTTTCCTATCAATTAACCAAGTTTTTAAACCCACTAGACTTTGCCCTTAGCATGTACTAATGTCCTTCCAGAAGCATTATTACAAAACAAGCTTTGCTACCTTTGATAAGAAATATTCCTGGACTGGAAAAATAGATTATTTTTTTTCCCCCCTTCTGGTAGTGATGACGATTTGAGAGGATCAGGTATAAGCCCCAAGAATTTTCTGCCCTTAAATTCTTGAGCAGTTTTGGCAAATGGAAGGTAGAACTTGGCAGTTTACGATTCCTTGGCTCAGCTGATTTTTAAGGGTGGGGACAGTGAAGAGGAAGGGACACATTTCTGGGTTAACACCTTTGGGTTTGTATTTCCCAAAAACTGACAACACAATTTTAGATGCCTCTCTCCTGATCCTGTAGTACAGGTCCTAAGGTGGCTTTGCACATCTGTGCTGGCATGCACATTGAGGACAGAATGACAGACTTATGACCTGGCCAGGTGCCGCTCCTCCTGACAGCCAGCAAAGAGAGAGAAGGACATGCTGATACGCAGCTTCAGTCAGTCTTGCTTCTCTCCACACATTTCATAGAGAGGAAAGGGCAGAAATACGCCATGAGCACCCTTAATTCTGCTCGGCAATTTTGAATGCCGGGTGGCACAGCAAGAGGCTGGCACACAGTCCTGGGTCTTCAGAATAGCCTGAGGCCTCTCAAAAATGTAAGATCTTTATATAAGCAGAAAAATAAGGGGTATCAGAAGCTGCTTCTCACAAACTCCGCTCAATATTTCTTCTGCAGCTATGAAGGAAAATCAACAGAGTGCAACAAATTGGCCCATGTAGAATTAGCACAGATTTCCCTGTGCCGCTCTCTTGCTTTGCAGCTCCTAGCAGGGAGGGGCAAGAAAAGAAAGGACCGATTTAATTCCCTGCTGTGTGAGGGGGACAGCCTTGAGTAATAAGCCTCACCCAGCCTTTCTGGAGTCATGTCCATTTGAAAACCCAGACAAAAGAGTGATGCAGGAAACAGCAAGACAAGTGACCACCTATCCCACTACTTGGGTCTTCAGAGCATCCTCCCGGAGGACAACAGAGAGTTTCTAGTTTAGGATAGGCATACTTTAAGTTGCATTAATCTAGATGCATCCTGTCTGCAAGGCTCAAATAAGAAAATCAAGTTTAAAAAAACCCAACAAGATAATTGTTTTCATTGCTGTTTATAGGTTGGGCTTTCTGTACTTTATCACATTAGTCTACTAGGCCTGAAAACAGAGAACCTTGGCATGGGATCTGGCACATCAAGTATGACACCTTATCATGACACTGTGTACAGGTCTCAATGTGTGTGCTGAGGTATGAGTCCGATATCTAAGCTCCCTATCTCATGACCACTGTCAATATATCCAGAGGATCCCATAAAGCATCAGCGTCTTCTGAAGTAGACACCTCCTTCGGGAGTCTGAATAGTGATCCCATCCTAAATGGCAGAATTCAACAGACTGTAACGGGACTCCAGACACCTGGGGCACATGTAGGCACCTGTGTTTAGATGGCATCAGATGTGAGCTGACTCCCAGACAATTCAGTTACCTAAAAATAGACACCTAGTGGTATATGAGGAAGCCTGAAGTACTCTGCCTGTCTCTCACCTGTCATTCTGGAAGACCAGAGATCTTTCACGGGTCTTTTGTCTTGTCTGCCAGTCCCATGCAAATACGTTGTATGGACACTCCCAGCTTTCTAAAATATCCGTGAAAGTTTATGGTAAACGACTCAGATTCCTTCACTAGTTTTTTTGTGGTTGTGGGGAACTGGAAATACAGAGTTCAAAATGGCATCACTGCTGTGTCATTTCTGGCCAGAGTGGATAGGTAATGGAAAATCCCAGACAATGTTTATCCTGCAGCAAATGCCAGTGGGATCACTGCAGATAAACTGGCTGCTGGCACAAACTGTATCAGCCTGGAGCTGTCACTGTGCAGCTTGTCATTACTGGCATTGCTGATCTGTCTGGGTTTGGGGCTGGTCCTAGTGCCACATGGCTGCAGGAGACAGCATGAAGCTCATCACTGCACCTCACAGCGCAACAGTGCTGCTGAAGAGCTCTGAGTCATGCTTACTACTCCTGGAACACCCAAATACCAACTACTGGATGGACCTTTTACTAGGAGCTAACTGTAACTGATACTGATTGTTAAATAGCATGAGGCATACTGGGAAACCAGATGCATTGAAAGCTCTTTTTTTGTGTTGATTCCTTAGAGTGTTTTTCTCTTCCCAGCAGCTTTACTGTCCACAACGCTTCTGGTTGATTTTTAACAAATTAACTGGGAAACAAGGTGGACTACCTGCCAGAGCTACTTGTCCTTTTGTCCAATCACTGTGACTTGCAGCACATTAGTAAACATGCATTGCAAATGGTATTGGTGACCCAGAGTCAAGGCCCTGCTTACAAAGGGTATTACATGGTGGAATTCAACCTTCACGCAGGGGTGCATCAGCTGATTTGGACCACTCTTGGTATTACCAGGTATGTGCCATTGCTTCACAGACCATAGGAAGCTGTTTGCTCAGGCATAAAACTATATTTGTGTTGACACAGAAGCACTTGTTTCTGCTTAGTTAGGGCCTGTTATAAAACCCTCTGATCTCACTGGACAACTTTCCCTTGCTTCTAATCAGCTTTTCCTCAGGTTTTACATAAATACACAATGAAGAAAGCTTCATTTTCAAGCTCTGACCAGGCAAGTTTTAAGTTTTCATTATTTGTGTTATTTGTGGAGATGTCCAGAAGCCTTCTGCTCATCCAAATCCCTTCATGTGCTTTGCTTCCATGGCCTTGCTGTCCTGTTCCTCTCTTCTTCCTACTTCTGCTGCTGGTGCCTGGCTCTACATGCCCTGAGCCTATTTTCTGCAGCTGAAGGATGGGAACTATGTTTCGAAGGCATGGTGCACTTCCAAAAGCTTTTGATGATTTTTGAGTCTGCTGAATGATCAGTTCACTTGAGGGGAAAAAAAATAAAAATTATAACACCTTCTGAATATTCCCAGACTTCTGTATTTTGAATTATAACATCCATATAAGAACAACTGGAACAAGGACAAAACTCTTCACTGGAGTGCCATAAATTGATGCAGACAGACCTTGAAAATTATATTACAGAGCTTTGTATTCATGTCTGCCTGAAAGAGATGTTTTTATTCTTCTCCAATGAATTGTCCTTGCTACCTCCTTTGCTCTGCAACAGAATGATATTCCTCACCTGTGAGTATTGATGTTAAGAAAGAGGATGTGTCTTCCCATTAAATATGCACCACAGCAGTCAAACAGAGCAGAGAACTGTGGGTCCTCCCAATTCTTCCCAGGAATGAACACATCCACTGCCTTAGGAGATGAGGGGATTGGGGGAGAAGGTCTACCCTCAAAAGCATGCTGTTTCAGGAGAGGGCTGTTTCACTTCACAGCAACAGAAGACTCCAGCAAATCTGTTGACAATGAAAGGGTGAAATAAATGTTTTCCAACATTTCTTTAAAGTATATTAACACTGATTTGGGGTTTTTAAATAGGGTAAACATTTCTAGAAGAATAGCAGTATATTGTTGTAAATTATGTTAAGATTTCACTTACAGAAAGGAGTTATTTTGTTGTTATAATAGATTGAGAAGCAGTTGTTCATAGTTTAGCAGAGTATGGATATGGAATACAGAACATAAGTGATGGCTCAATTGGTTGTCTATAAGCATGTCCAAGAACTGCCACTGTAATTCACTGTTCTTTTCTGTAACATGTTTCTAACATATACTAACTTTTTCAACCAATAAAAGAGTGTAATATAATGTGGAATCAACATATTAACCAATGTAAATGATAGATATCAGAGAAGTAATAGTTCATTTTTAGACCTCACACCACATCCACTGAAATTTTTGACAAGCTTCCGGTTGACACCAGTGAATTGTGGGCAAAACCAAAACGATTTGAGCCGCTGATCTGTAGAAGAGACACACACATCCATGAAGGTCTCTAGAAGACAGCAAGCAAGCTCATTTTTAACTACTTCAGAGTGCAGGACCATACAAGGGGCCAGCCCCCCTGCATTACCTGCCATGTGGTCTGCAAGATGGCACATGCTGTGGCTGGAGGGATTTATCAAGTGCCACACCTAAGGGAGGAATAGAAGTATGTGACATGCATTTAGACCTTCAAGATATGTTGAACAGAAACGTGTATGCACATATGGCCAATTCAACTACACTGAACTGGCTGATGGCTTCAGCCCATCCCCCTTACCTAATGCAGTGCAGCCCCTGGAAACAGACTGGAAAACCTTGAGCTCCAAACACCCCAGACCAGAGGGAGGTCAGCTCTCACCCTTTCTGTTCAAGCCAGGTGAGACCAAAAGCCTAGGTCCATGCTGGGGAAGTCTGGATGCAGAGATGCCATTGTCTCTGAGGTATAAACTCTACCCTATTCCACAAAGTGGACAGCTTGTCCTTGTGTCCCTGGCCAACAACAGCACAACTGTGATAAAGGGGTTTTGCCCATTCCTGGAGACAGAAGGACAGGACTCTTTATTAGCACACCACAGCGACTAGCCACAGCTTGTGCACATTTTACACTGCTGAGGCTTTTAAAGAAACAGGATTAACAGTGTCCAAACTGTGAACAATGTGAAGGCCTGCTTCAGTACGGCTGGAAGATTATTCCAGCTGTTTGGGTCTGGGAGCCTAAAAAAAGTGAAGCTTGCCTCCCATAGTCAGTGGAGCTCCCGACGCATGGACATGAATAGCTTGGTTTAAGCAAAGGGCAGACTGACAGCTAGTGCTAGATAAAAGGACACTAAACAGCACTGTAAATAAGGGAACAATTATAAACCTTAAAAACACCATTCAGGAAATGCATGGCTGCTGTTCGGTTGCTAGCTGGTGGATCTTTTGTTCTGCTGACAGTTTTCCATCCTTCTATTTTCCCATTTTTTAAAAAGGACAAACACTGCCTGAGTATACAGCACAGCCTGCTCCAGCCAGGACTGGAGGCCATGGGAAGCAGTGGTGCCCCTGGGCGTTGTTCTGGCAGCCTCCGGAGCCAGAGGCAGGGAACCCACGGGGACAGTGTGTTCCCTGCTGGCTGCACCCGCAGCTGAAAAACATGTTTATGTCGAGTCAGCAAGAACCGCCCAGGCTGGTCACGCCCCTGGTCTCCCTCCCTTTCCAGGCTTCTGGAAGGAGCTGCACCAAAGTCCAAACTCACATTTAACTCTGTTCCAGGTGCTGCCTGCATTTTGCTCCTGCCTGACTGGAGCCACTTACCTATCAGCTCACCAGTGCACCTGAAAGTGAAGGGCAGCCAGAGGTGCCTCTCTGCCTCTCTCCCTCCCCAGCACTGGAAAGGGCAGCTCTCCCAGTGCTCAAGCTGGTGCCAGCAACCAGGCAGGACTCAGTGCCATTCAATATCAAACCCTGCCAAGCTCACAGCATGTCCAGGCAACAGCAGATAGTGTGTCCCAGTCCTCCTTCTTGATCTACAGGCAGGATGCTACCCCTGTCAAAGCTCAAGAGGACACCAAGTGTGTAACTCAGGTACATCTCTGAAGCACAGAGGTGCTGTTTGAGGTGTCCCAAAAGAGGCTGTAGCACAGAATGTCAAGTACCAGTGGAGTTTCATCCAGCTGGAAAGAAAAGTAGGAGAGAGTGACAGAGACCTCTGTGATCCAACTCTCCACAGCTGTGTCAGGATCTTTTGGATGCCTCCACCTAAGCATGCTAATGTCACACATCTGCCTGGCTTGGGGTTGTACGTGCATCTGTTTGTTTTCCCATTATTAACGTTCCCCTGAGAGTCCTCAGCTGTTTCTGAGGACAAGTGCAGGAGAGAATGTTTATGTTTGTCTTGAAGTTTCAGTCACTGCAGTGGGAAGTTCCACAGAGGGTCTGCAGCCCACACTGGTGGCTTATGAGTCCTTCATGCCAGGGACAGGCTTTTGGGTGTGCCTGAGGGGGAAGAGCACATATTGTGACCAAATGTAGTCTTGTGCTCACAGGAGCATTGTCAGCTTCAAGTATCACAAGTCACAATTCACAGCCCTCATAGTCCTGATTCTCATTGTTAAGTGAACAATGTTTAATCCTCTTGTTTTACACTGAATTTCTTTTTTTTTCTTTTTCTAATTTGCTGTTGAATTTTACCTCCAAATGTGCATGGCATGTCTCTCAGGTTTATTGAGACACTCAAAAGACACTCGGTGAAGGAAAGGGCAGGACTGTGGGAGAAATGGACCCAGAAGTCCAAATTTCCAGCAAGGTATAGTTCAGAACCGCTGGCACCACCAGGTGTGCTCACCATGGACATAGGCTGACAGCATGTCCTTGAGTTCAGGACAGCTGCACACATTCTCCCCTGCAGTAAACTTGGAAACAGCAGGATAGACTCACCAAAGGGTTGGCTCAGCCTTTGGGATGTAGGTGTAATTCAATGAACTTTGCTGCCACTGGGTCTTTAGGACCAGTTTTACTCTGCATTAATGTTAAAATACCTATATTTCTTTTTGTCATGGAATGGCTTTGACCTGATGGCAGTGATGTCTCTTCACATGTGCTTTCCAGCATGCCATGTGCTTGTAGACAGCTCAGACACACCCCTGCCTTTTAGCAATGTCTGTTTGCATACTGTGTGAACCAATGGCCATGTATTTATAAGGCACACAGTTCCAGCCCCTCTTTTATAGCATATTGTTATAGACTTTCTGTGAGAATTCCTGCTCTTTTGTTCCTGCATGATCTTCCTCAGGCCTTAGCAATGACATATTCTTCGTCCCTAACAAACTAGTGATTTTTGTAGGGTTATCTGGAATAGGTAAGGTTCCCTATTCTTGACCAGAATTGTCTGGATTCAGACCCCTTCCTTCCCACAAAAAGCCAGCAAGCTTCCAGCTATACTGTGGCAGTGCAACTCCACACTGACAGTTACTATTGGCATAAAATAACTCAGTGCCAATTGCAGGATCAACAGCCTGAGAAGTCACACTGACTGCACTGTTACAAAGCTAAACCATGGTGTGATTCTGGCACTAGGGAGAAGGTTGATACCAGCATCCCTAGTCAGCCCTAGCTTGAAAGAACAGAACTGAACAGTTCATTGGTAGCGTAAAAATCATCACATGCCCTGATGTTCTCATTTCAAATGCCTTAATTGTAATTTAGCAGCACTCCATAGGGTGCCTGTGCAAGGTAAAGGTCAACGTACAGCTGTCACATACTAAGAAAATGTTAACTTTGTATTAAAATCAAACAGGTCATTGGAACGGATGACATCCATTGTCTGTTTTCACTCAGTGTCTTAGGAAGCTTAAGATGCATTTTGAGAAATAGTAAGAAACAAATTTCTGAGCAGCCAACTGATTTCATCTGACAGTTGCAGTATATAGCAATGTTTTCTGACCCACTTGTCTGCTGTACCAGAGGTCCCTGCCATTCTACAAATAGAGACTGTAGTAGATCTTTCCACCACTTTAATATAATTCTAGGGAGGTTAAGGTGTCAGATGCTAGCTANGAAGCTTAAGATGCATTTCGAGAAATAGTAAGAAACAAATTTCTGAGCAGCCAACTGATTTCATCTGACAGTTGCAGTATATAGCAATGTTTTCTGACCCACTTGTCTGCTGTACCAGAGGTCCCTGCCATTCTACAAATAGAGACTGTAGTAGATCTTTCCACCACTTTAATATAATTCTAGGGAGGTTAAGGTGTCAGATGCTAGCTAGGCTTTGACATCTCTGCTAATAGCATGTTCTGCACTGTCATTTAGTAGAAATGCAAACCCTAGGGATTACAGGGAAATTCTCCGGCCGTATCCCAGAAGTAGATGGAATTATTGCTGCGTCCAACCCATCTGTATCTTGGAGTGTTTCAGAAAAGCAACAGCAGCCCTTCAAGAGCCCTCCAAACCTTCCAGCACACTGAAAACTTGTCACGCCTCTTAGGCTTCTCAGAGTTTAGAAAAGGTATATAATAGCATAGGCCACCTCAAACTGTTTCAATCTTCCTTTCAGTCTTGAACTCCTGTATGTTTAATTTAAAGGTATTTGTCCCATGAGCAACATCTGCTGCCCGAAGCATTAGCGTGCTTTCAAAAGACATTCCTCAAATATGAATGAGCTGAGCCCCTGTGATCATTTTAATTGATCCAGCAGTGCTTGCAGCTAAAAGTAAAGATGCCATCTCTCATGGCAGACCAGACCTTTTCTCCTGCTGCTTAATATTTTTGTTCCTGATATCTTACAAAAAATAGTCTTTCTCAGCCTGGGAGATTCATATAAATTTATGATTACAACAGTTAACTTGATTCTGTTAAAACTGGTGTATATGTTGTAAGATATTACCTCAAGGAAAAATGAGAAATGTTTTTTTCAAGACAGCAAGTGGTTGTGAATAAGTAAAATTTCACTGATGCTGAAACACACAGGAACTTGCTGGTTTCAACTCTGATACTCTGATTTGAGTTGAAAACTCCAGTCAAACCAGGTCAAAGATTTTGACTGGGATCTCTGCAAGTCTCCTGACACGTGCACGTGTGCTGACGCACACACCTGCCAACATGTGCACAGACCCACGCAGAGCTGCCAGAATCAAAATGGATATTTCAACATCATTCTGCTTTCGCATAGTTGAGAGGTTTGGTCCAAACCCTTACAAGATTATGCAGACAGCCTCGTCATCCTCCATACAGCCCTAGTGACAATGCCATATAACAGCATGGAAAGGGATGCAGGCAACCCAACTCCATTCTCTGCTGGCTTTTCAAATGTTAAGGGCAGAAAGACATGGAATCTTGGCTGCCTGTGCCAGGTGGCCCCAGTGCACTATATTTTCCTTTGGGCTTTGAACCTGTCCCTCTTTATAAGGCAAACTCATATTCATGCAGTCCATTACGATAAGATCAAGGGATGTGGACGCAGCATCCCCTTGTACCGAAGGTTCTGAGGCTGAGTATTGTTGCCACTCAGCCAATCAATAGGCTCTCATCAGGAAGCTTGTTTTTGGAGTAGAGGCGGGTGACACTGATTGTTAAGTATGTAACACACATCACGTTCTAGGACCAGTCTGTATGCGGACAGCTGTTGATACTTATCAAAGCCCCCTTTGTGGAGAGAAAATCTACTTAGAACATCTTTCAGCCTTGTGCAACCCTCCTGGTCTTGATATCCCTGCCACCAGCAGCACTGGGAAACTAGCCTGTCTCAAGGACAAATGGTGAAAGTTTTAAAAATGTTGGCTGGAGGCTGAGCAGGAACTGGTCAACATTTATTACTTCCTCTTTCCCTGAATTGATGTTTTGCAGTCTCTGCCTCCTCGCTGGCGGGACAGCAAAATCAGCCAAGCTCTTTTGTACTCATTGTCCTAGTATCTACCCTTTTCGAAGTATGAATAGACATTTAAAGCTTTTGCTTCAGTTAGACTTAAGTTTCACCTAGAGACTCTCCACACATAAATTATAGGAGTTTTGAGGACAAGTTTAAAATTATTGCAAAGCACTTTACAATGAGAATGTCCATATTTCCATGAGCAGTTGAGTTATGGTTCTGCATTGGCCCATGAATACATGCAGAGCATCCCTATGGTCATAGAAGGGGCAACTTTTTTTGTTCACAATGCATGTGGCTTAAGAACAGCTCTTCATATACACCTCCTAAAAAGCATGAGAACCAAAATCTAGAATCTCTCTGCTATCCATTGAAAAGTCATGAAGAAGGCTGTGGGAAAGGGCTGCCAATGGGAAAGGAGAGCTCATTCTTTGTGCCCATCCGTGCTTTAAATATTCTAATAGGCTGTGGGATGCAGTGGAATTGTTTCAAACATGGCTACTAATCTCTACCAAGCCTTTTGGCTTCTTAGCAATCTTGTTTTTTAACAGAAGATACCAAACAACCCTGAAAACAATTTTCTGTCCTTTTAGGTCATGACTATCCTCATACTTGTGGTGTAGAGGGTCTCTCATTATTTCCATGTGCAAACATCCAATACGATGCAGCTTTGAAAATATAAAAGCACGATCAGGAATTATACGGCAGTATGAAATTTCAAGACATCTCCACTAAGTCAGAATAATAAGACTGTGCAACCCATGAATTTAATAAATTATGATCTTACTGTCAGGTACTCCCACATGTCACATGAGCAACTCCATCCAGTATGTGGGAATAGAGTACAGAAAGAGAGGAAAAAAAATGCTAAAAAGTAACAAATACTGAGGTTTGCTTACTCTTGGTCTTTCTAACTTCAACCACAGAAGCAATTAAAGTGCATCAGTCAGGTCTTTTTCTTGTATGATTGGGTTGTTCTTCAGTATTTTGAACGGCTTGCAAATTCCTATGACTATAATCAGCCTGATCCCGCTGTGCTCCCTGTCAGATACCACAATGGCTATAATCTGGCACCTGCTTGGTACAAAGCTTGGAAGGGAGCCTGGGTGCCCACAGAATAAGAATGAAGCATATTCAGTGCAGAAGGGGAGGATCAGGGGGAATTTAGGAGCACTGGTGACAGCCTTTTTTCTTTCCTCTCAGCAAGAGAGTCCTGGCTACGACAGGTCAGAAAACACTGCTATTGTTCTGCCTTAAACCTCTCACTTCCAGATGCAGAATTTTGCTTTCAAAAGCAGCAAGCACGGGGATGTGTTCCAAATAAAACCAGCTACCTCCATCTGTCTCTTCTGGACTGCCCATCCTGCCCCATTGTCAGTGTTAGAAAGTAACAAACATTTTCTGGCCTTAACCAGTTGGCAAGTCCTCTTCCTCATGCTTGATTTACATAGATATGTTACCTACAAAAGCTGCGGGGTTAGATAACCTACACTTTTTCATTCTTCCAAATTCACTGATCTTCTTCACTGCAAAAGTCATTGGATCCCATCGACCTGGAGGTACCTCAAGCAGATTTTTCTACAGACAACCTGCCCCTGATGCTGATCATTCTCCAAGTAAACTACTGTAGTGGTAAACTCCTTTAATGTCTCTGATAGAGGTATCTCTGCAGCTGTGTGGAAATCTCTCATTGGTTTAGTGAAGTACAGGGCCCTTTATTACAATTTTATCCACATGAGAAAGTATTTACTCATGGTCTGTGTTGGCTTTGAAATTTCTTACTGGGATTTGAAACTGCTAAATAGCAATCTTAATTGCTGTCTAGCTAAACATAAACAGACCCATGAATTCGAGTCTCTCCTAACACAGCGTACAAGCTTTAATTAATGAAAACTGAGATGAAAGGAAAGAGAAGCAATTTGTAATACTAAATAATCTGCACATTGCTTCAAATGCTGTTATTGCCGCTTTGTGAGACACATAGACACTTGAACAGCTTGGCTGCTCCTGTTTGGCTGGGGCTTTCTTGCAAAGAGATAGTAACAGCGATGAGGACTGACAGCATCCCAGTCAGAGATGCAATGAGCAGTCAGGAGCTACTGGCTCCCAGTGGTGGGCACAGCTCACATCACTCTTCAATGAGCCCAGAATTGGCAGGGCCTAAAAACGGGGAAACAGCCCAGATGGATTGCATCAAACTAAAAAAAGGGAAGAAAAGTGGGATTTACCTGTAGGTCAGATCACACAGTTGCTGTTGCTGCTGGATACTTGCTGTGTGAACTGCCACTGCCCTGCATTCATCCTCCTATACTGGAGAAAGCAGCTCAGCCAGAAGTAAAGGAAAACAGTGGTGGCAGGTCCAAAAGCACAGGGTCTGCAAATCAGTGGAACTGACAGGTCTGTAATAGCCCTGCAAACACATCTTCATCTCAAAAGACTGTTTGGTTAAGGTGGGATTCCTCTCACCTGAACTTACTGGCCAAAAATTAGGTGTCTATTCCATGCTAGCAGGCTTTGTTCATTTTATCGTCAGTGTAGAGAAGGGTTCATATTCTTTCCAGATCACATTCAACACCATCCTGAGAGATACAGGGATGGGTGTAAGTACAGCTGTGCAGGTTGCAGGGCCAAGTCTTTTCTACCTGACTTTCTTGACACTGGATATGAATTTATCATCTGTTACAGGAAGCGCGTAAACAGACAGCACGCACTAAAAGCTACCCAGGCTTGAATATCAATGTACAAAAATTTCAGGGCTGAACATTTCAATCCTGTTCACATACTATGACTGATAAAGGAAAAATTTCTTATGATTAAAAAGGATATAATTATGACAAAGCTTTTTAAGATACAGACAGGTGTAGTGAACAGTGAACTAATGTTGAATTGAGAGTCAATCAACAGGAATATACAGAAACTACTGAAAGCCTGTCTGTGGTCACAATTCAAAGAAGTTTGCCCATTTCTTTCTGGGAAAGCATTTCTGTGACTCTAATAAATGTTCTGTATTTTGACTGAATCCTTTCTTTTACTCCCAAAATGACAGCTGAAGAAAATTATAGTGAAACAGTATCAAAGGTTGTTCAGATTGAATCTAATGCTATCAAGCAGGCAATGAAGTAAATACAGAAGGAAGCAGCAGCATTGTATCAGCTAGGCTGAACAAAACAATGGCAGTATGTGCCCATGTGTGTTTGCAGCAGGGAGCCTTTCCAGCTCTGCCTCCCCAGGACAAACTTCAGCCTGCAGCTGTGATTTCTTGGTGTAGGGAAGGAGCGCAGCTCCAAGGAGAGCTGGTAAATCCCAGGCTGGCCTGCAAATGGACACACGCAAAGGGCTGTGTCAGGGTTCTGCCTGGATCTCCAGCACCCCGCAGAGGCATATGGATCCAGGAGGGGAGGCGCCAGTGCCTGCTCTGTGGCGGCTCAGTAGATGATTCCTTCTGGTTCCAGCAGCAAGTACTTCTTCATGGACAGAGGGATGGAGAGCAAGGGAACTCCTCGATGGCATCTTTCTGACAGTATTGCCCGAATAGCACATCTGCATAAATGCATGAGTGACCGTGGGGTATTGCTGCACACAGTGAACAAAGAGTCGTAGAAATCCTGGTGGCGCTGAAAAAAAATCACAAGCGTGTTTTAGGGAAATGAGTCTGTTTTCCTTCCTCCTCTTTCCCTTGCCCATGTGTAGCCCTTGGCAGAACATGGTAAAAAGCACAGCCATCCATCCTATCCTTTGAAAGCACATCAAGCCAAAATGCCTGCACAAAATACTTGTCTCAAATATTTAGTGTTAAGTGAAAGACATGATGAAATCTTTAGGTTTGGTATGTCATAAATCCATCAGTTTGAGGTGGGGTTCCTTGGTGGTGTTAGTCCTGGGCTGAAAAGGCTCTGCAGCCTGCTCAGGGTCAGTTCACATGGGTAAGTTAATCCTCTAAACCTCACCATGGGGCAGTGAGGCACCACAGTGCCAGTGGTACTGGTGAGTCAGCTGGGGCTGCGAACGTACCCTTGGTCTTACTCATCACTCCAGCGAACTTCTAGAATAAATAAAATTGCATTCCCATGAGCAGAAAAGTGCAGATGGTTACAAATAATGTCAAAAAATCCAGAAGCAAATGGTAAATATGTGTGATTACATGTCACTTGACCTTATTATTTTATAATCTTTTTAATTGATAGATCTACTTACATGTATTTTCAGGTTGTGCTTTATGTACAATAAAGTATGGATTTGTGTCAACAAAAATTTTTCTTCAATTTCATGCTAAGTTCAGCTTTGATGACAAAATTAAAAAACTTAAAGAAATAGAGCAACTGTGTCCTTTTTCAAATAAGAATGTTCCAAAATTTCAGATTAAAATCTTTGTTTGAAGAAAAATTATGACTATTATTATTGCTGTTGTTGTTGCTGTTATTAAGGTGAAATAAGACCTTTAACTTTTTTTTTTTTTTCTGAACAAATCTGACCCCAAAAAAGTGTCACAGTTTCTCTGGCAATATAACTCTGCATTATAATGCAGGTGGAATTCCCTAAACATACTGAAAATGTGTATCAGATATCGCTGCGTTTCAGCACTGATTTTACGTTTTTGAAAAAAGTCCAGTATTAACAAAAAAACTAGTTGTAAACTGGAATATTTGGACTATGAGGATTTCTGAATGAAAGGGGTAATTACGTCCAAGCATGTAGCTTGTCCCACAATTTTGCCTTTTCACCTTTCCCTCTTTAATCTCTTATTTTTCATTTAAATTCTCCCTTGCTTTTGTAGCTAACCCATTCTGTTCACAGAATCCTGACCTATGCAACTGAACCTAAAGATACATAGTCATACACCTGTAGTATGGCACTTTAAAAACATTTCTTGACTTAAATATATATATTAGTATACACATTGGCAGATCTGAAAAAATATCAGTTTCATCCAGCATCTTTTCATTTGCTGACTATGGGGACAGCTCAGCTCCTGCAGCACCACTGACAGGGGTCCTCCAAAGGATAATGTAGCAATGAAGTTTTCTCAAAAATATGTCTTTTTTCAGTAAGTGATATGCTTTTGTCAAATGACTGATATTAAATGGGGAAGTCCCAAACCCTCTGAGATGTTCTTCTCTTTCAAAAGGGTACTTTCTTTCCTGTGTTTGGATGTGTGTTAAGCAAATAATGAGCTTGGATTTTACTCAGTTACACATCACTGAGAGCTTACCTCAAAGACATCCTCAGGTATGGCTGCTTTCCACTTGGATGTTGATTTGATATGTTCATAGGAATTGATGACTACCTCCACAGCTCTGGGGTGGGAATGACAGGCTTGTAGCACCTGCAGGCAGGATGCAAGAAGACCGTGAGTACCACCCAGAAGCTGGATGTTTGGCACTGTGAAATGAACTGACACAGACACAGCCAAAGAATTAGGCTGGAGATGCAAAAGACACAAGGCCCATTTATGCTACTCAGCACAAGCACAGCAAGAAACCCCAGGCTAGTTCCCAGTGGAGCTGTGCACTCCCCAGTCCGACATCATACAGAAGTAGTGGCTTAGATCTCCAGAGCAGTCTAGTTGGGGTAGGCAAATTTAGAAATAACTTGTTCATAGCTGGGTTGAGTGACTCAACACCCAGCAAAGCCATGCACAAAGTCCTTGCTCCAGGTCATGCAGCACAGAAACAGGATAAAATTCCATCATATGAATCAAAAATGCATTGTTCTAGGAAAATTTAAAAGAAGACCGGGAAATAACACCTGTGAGAAGTAAGATTTTCAATCCATACAAGGCCCCTGAAAGAACTATTCTGCCCAGTAGCTTTAGCTCAATAGGAAAAAAACCCAAAATCTATCGTCACACACACACATGGAATAACACTTTATATTCATCCTATTTTGTCCCACAGAGTCACGAAGTTTCGCAAACGAAACTGCAGAACATCCCTCTGGGATAAATATCATCCTACATTTTTATAGATGGGCAAATGTTTGTTTGGAAGAGCCACACAATTCATGCAACAGGAGAAAGGCAGAGGCAGAACGAGGAGACCCCAGACCTGGCTCTCAAATGCGCTCTAGATGACTAAGCATTGTTCTGTTACAGACAGGGCCTACTCATCCTGGGCTCAAGAGGGCACAACCAAAAGTTTGGCATTTTATTTAAAGGCTTCTGGTTGTTTGGCTTGTTAAAGCTTTATATACACAGTGGAGGAATTGCAAAATGTTGCTCAGGGTGCTGGATGAGAGAGAATTAGTCCTGACTACAGCAAACTTACTTAGTTGTCTGATAAAATAAGACCGTCAGGTACTTCTGTCAGTGCCTTGGGGTCTGCAGACATTTAAAAATTTTTCAGGAGACATCCTGTAATTTATTTTTTTCATCAGCTATGAGCTGAGGCCCAGCACTTTCCTTTAATTCTCACATTTCCTGGGAATAATCCAAAGCTTTATTGAGATGCATTTCATTTTGAATAAACCTGAATGGATTTTTAAAGGTCAGATGTGACAAAGTGAATAAAATGGTCTCAACTCTAATCTTTGGTGGAGATCATGACATACGCATTTTGTATAACTCAGTCAAGGCTGTATGAAGCCAGCTTTGACAAAAAGGATGTAGGTTTTCTGAAATGAGAAGGTGAATCTGCTCTGAAAAATTAGTTTTGAACCAGCATTTAGGGTTTGGTATTTCCGGTTGGTTAAGAGCAAAAATGGGATCTGTGTCTGGTTTCTGGTATGGGCAACTGTAATTTCATTTCGGTTAAATGATACCACTTTTACAATAGGTCAGCTCACAATGTTTCAGGCATTCTGGGCCCACATTGACAGGACTTCAGGAAATCCAGATACCACCAAACCCTGAAGTCTGGATTTCTCATCCCATTCCTGTTCAAGACATCACCTTTCTTCATATCGTTACGGTATAAAGGCATCCTTAACCTTGTGGAACTGCAGAGGATATATCCTAGCTGCTCCATGATTCAGTAGCAGCTGGTAGCAGATGTCTGGCTGAGCAGCTGGCCGCACAGATGTCACTTTTATGATATACTGTAGGGGTGCACAGCCATTGACATCCATGATATTTGCTTCTGCTCCTGCCTCCAGCAGCATATGCAGAAGGACATGATCACAGTTCCAGGCAGCTTTGTGGAGCGGTGACTTGAAATCCTCATCACGAGCATTCACTTCAGCTTTACAGTCTAAGAGCATCCGACAGATGAGGTGGTGATCCTGGCTGTATATCTGATCCTTATAGTGAAGGGCCCAATAGGCTGCACAGGCCAGTGGAGTCTCCATGTAGGCATTGAGAGCATCAATGTGCGCTCCTTGTTCCACGTAAAAGGCCACGAGCTCTGGGACCCCCAAACGTGCAACAACGTGCAGAGGCGTCTCCTCATCTTTGTTGTTTGTTCGTATGTTCACATTTGCTCCTGCCAACAAAAGATGATGGGAAAAAATAGAAGGTAATGAAACACTCCTTTGGCCATCTCACTGACTGAGCCCTCATTCCCAAGAAGAAAGTCAGGGCGGGCAACTGGCATGAAAGACACACATGGAAATGTAAACAGCATGGACAATGAATCTCTGAAGCCTCCAGGAAACCCTTAGAAACTTCAGATTCTTGGTTCCAGCTTCAGATATCATAGCCTGGCCCCGAGCTGGGAAAAGACTTTATGTGAACACTCTATTTCAGAGCAGTATGCAGGCCCAAATCTCTGTGTAAAATGCTTTTGCCTATAAATTGAGAACTGGAGGAGGAAGGATGGGGTCCGACCGTCCCGTGTGCGGCGAGCGGCTGCCGCAGCTGAAGCAACAGCACCATCTACCGAGCAGGGAGGCGGCCCTGATCCCTCGCGACCAAGAGCGAGGTATAAGGATTGCGAGGGAGGAAGGGGAGTCAGAAACTATCTCTGAGCTGGAAGATCTGAGCGCTAATGTTGTTAAGCCGTGATGAGGTTTACTAGTGTTCGATGTCCCTGAGAAAGCATGGGCAGTCTAGATTTGGAGGTGGTAACCAAACACGGGAGCAGCACTGCTTGGTTCGTGAGGCGCCCCGAGCAGAGGTGGTCAAACAGCAGTGATCTGAATGGCTCCCGTGTGACACCAGGGAGTGGAGATGGAAGGTGCAAGATGCATCTTGGAAACTTCGATACCAGGGACACTCACTGAAACCCTGGCTCTGGCTGTCAAGGAGTAGTGCTGTGAGAATGTGCACACCTGACATGTTTTGCTCCAGACCTTTCCCATTTTATTTGGAGCCCCAACATTAAGCTCATATTGAGATTTGAGTTTACTGACTGCCTTGGGAAGAAGGGTGGCTTTATAAAGTACTATTATGCCGTTGCAGGTTGGTGGGTGGAAAAAGCCTACAGAATACATCCTTTCACTTGCATTCATTCTGTGATGCGTTTCATAAGAGTACATTTGACTTTTAAGCTTTTCTGTGGTAGCAAATTCAACTCCTGCTGTCAGGACTGTTTGCTTTGGGCAGGATACAACTGGCAGCATTTATTTTCCTTTCTACCAAACAAAATAATATGTATTTTTCCCGCAGAAGAAAAGCGATGTTGTTATTCATTTATGACTGCAGATTGCCTTACCCACAAAGCATACTTGGGTTCTGCATCGCAGGAAAAGCTTTCAATAACAACACTGGTAGAAAAAAAAAATCCAAAAGCATTTGTATTTGCTATGGTGCAGTGTGATACCACTGAGTGGTATCATATCTTTCTATTTGTAAATAAATACTTGAACTGCCTGATTTTGTGATACCTTTTATGTGTTTCTTTTACTGTGTCCTGAGTCATCATTGTTCTATTAAGCAAGCAGTGCCTGACAAATATATTTATGAGGGAATTACATCTATTCGTAGCTTCATTTGTTACAGATAACCAGCAGCATAATATATCTTATTTTAGGAAAACAAAAATCTTATATAACAGCCTTTTTTTTAAAAACTCCAAGCCCTGCATAGATGCAGGAGTTCGGCTGTTGAAGAATGAAGAGTTGGTATGAAAAACTGCATGCAATTTTTCAAGGACAGATCTAAAAAACAAGTGGTTGGACTGAGGTCAAGGAAATTCTAACAAGAAAGACAATAGGAGAGGTACCCATTCACATGAAAATAGCTCAATAGTAAACCTAGGTAAAGAAGACAGAAAAACAGAAGCTCCCTGATTCAGAGGAGCTCTTCTGCTGATGGACTGATTGGGTAGTGGGCTGAGGCACTGAACTGGGAAACAATCTTGGAGTAAGGATCTGTGGCCAGGGAAAGACAGATGGGATGAGGAAACAGAATAGGAAAAACTTACTCTGTTCAAAGAGATGGGGAAAAGAAGTCTGAGATGAAGACATAAGTCAGCTGTGGATTGAAGGGATAAATACACATGTACTTTGAGAAACTGTCTCCTAAGAGAAAGCCCAGACCATGCCCATGATCTCTAGCAATGCTATGAGAGATGCTCCAGAGCTTTACCTTACCTCTGCAAATCAGCTGCTGGGCACAAGGCATAGAGGTTTGTGTTGTACAGAAGTGCAAGGGTGCCTGCCCACTCATTGAGAAGCAGTTCAGCTTAGCTCCATGGTTGCAAAGGATCTTGAGACACTCAACATTTGCCATTTCACAGGCTATGTGGATCGCAGCTTTTCCATTGGGCCGGCAGTTGATTGTAGCTTTGTGATTGAGGAGGACTGAAAGACTCTCCAAATGTCCATACATGACAGCCAGATGAAGTCCAGTTGCCCAGGATATTTTTAATTTGTAGCTAGGCAGCCAGTACCCTGTACAAAGTGAAAATGTGTTACCAGCCTTGGCAAAGACTTTTCTTTGGAGCATCCACCTACTGAGAATAATCAAAGGGGAAGGAAAGGTTGGAGTTTTGATGTAATTTACTGTAATTTCACCAGCTTAGTCCACACAAAGTTCTCTCAAGCATAACTTCATTTTCATTAAGCACTGTTACTATATCTGCTGAATAGCCTGCCCTTTGGAGAGATAATTCCCATGTAGATGTAATCTGAAACAAGCTATTATATTTTTGTGACTTCTGTAGATTAAGAAAAGAAATATTTGTTTGAAATGTCAACACCTAAAAAATATGTGGGAAATGGGATCTTCAGCCTGCCACAAAGGTGGCATTAAATAAGAAGGCAGCATTTACTTCGGACAGTGACTCAACAGGCAGCTCATCCTACTGTTTCTGCGTAGGAGATAGCAGGATCTTGCATGTCAGGAGCTGGACTCAGACCTCCAGGGATGCACTGCACACAGATGAGCCCTGGCAATGTGACTGCAGCTGTGTCAGAGACCTCCTGCCTATTAGCACCCCTGAGGAGCACTAAGGGAGGAGATTGGATGCTGATGTAAATTAGGTTGAAAAGCCAAATATAAGCAGTAGCACTTTAGCATGAAATTTGGCTCCAAAATGTTCGGATTTTTCTCAGAAAATTTTTTTGTTTTGTCTACTTACAAGCAGGTGTAACATCAAATCACACTGAAATACTTGCTCTCAAAATAGGACTACATGCTTAATGACTGCACAGGTAGAGTCTCAGAAGTGATGACTATAATCATTTGTTTAAAATAAATAAAGAACCATAATAATGTGCAGAAGGGCAGGAAAAATCTAAAACTTTTTTTTTTTTTTTTTTAAAGTGATAAAGCAGCTACATCTTAGCTAGAATGTGCCTATAAAATTATCTGGGCTCAATTTATCTATTTCTCCCTGGACGACTGACCTCTTCTCTGTGCTGACCAGGGACAGGACCCAAGGGAATGGCCTGAAGTTGTGTCAGGGGAGGGTTAGGTTGGATATTAGAAAGAGGTTCTTCATCCAGACAGTGGATGGGCACTGGAACAGGCTCCCCAGGGAAGTGGTCACAGCACCAAGCCTGACAGAGCTCAAGAAGCGTTTGGATGATACTCTCAGGCACATGGTGTGACTCCTGGGGATGGTCCTGTGCAGGACTAAGGGTTGGACTCGATGATCCTTGTGGGTCCCTTCCAATTCAGCATATTCTGTGATTCTGTGACTGCCTGGTTGAAATCTTTTACCACGCAAAAGAGAAAAAACACTCAAGATGCATAATTAGGTCAAAGTAATTCAAACCTTCCTTTTTTAGACTCTGGGTTTATGTAGTTTTTCAACATTAATGTCATATAGATACAGTTTTTAAAGTATTTATGGGTGTTGTATTAGGCAGAAAGAAGACAAGGAGGAAGGAAAGAGGTAAAAAAAGGAAGAAAAAAACCAAAGTGCTGGTGGTAGGGAGAAACAGATTAATTTTTTTCTTCCCCCCTAGTTAAATTGCAAGTATATTTTTAGATAGGGGCAAGACGTCATCTACTCTTGGACCAAATTCTGGGGACTACCAAAACCCAGTCCTCTAGGAACCCACACTGTGAATGGCAAGAGAGGCAGCCTGAGGCACTGGAATGCCCGCGTGGGGTGACAGTGTCCTCTGAGGACACTCAACCTGCTGACTGCACAGGTTACACTGGCTACTCTGGTAATGCAACCTCTTCACCATATGCCCTCAAACCATGCACAGAGTGGGTGGGCTATATCCTGAAGTCTATGTACATAGCAGACTAAGCTTAAGTCACCTCCCTATCCTAATTCATGTGCAGTATCCCCTTTGTTACCAGTGAGCTGAGGAGCATTGCCAGCTTATCCCACATGGAGCTGGGTCTCATATTCATGGCCAGACATGAACCATAAATTGTATGTTAACAGCAGGAAAGTGATCCTTAAAAGCCAAGTTTTCACTTTTTGTAGCCAAAATTTTCCTGCACAAGACCACTGTTTATTTCCTTTGCCTGTGCTGCTGCAGGTGAGCTGTGTTCAGATATCTCAAGGGAGCATCTTCTATGTCCTCTGCCCAAACCTGCAGACATCTCTAAGCTCAGAGGGACAGAGATCAGGCACTGAGCAGGAAGCAGACATGGGCTCCATGGGAGACCTCATTCAACGTACCTGTTTCTTTGTTTAGAAACATGAAAAAGCCATGGTACAAGCAAGGTCAGTGTCTTTGAGAGCTCTCAGCCTCTTTGGAAGAGAGGAAGCAAAGCCACTCTGTCACCCATGACATCTTTTCCACTTCATTGCTTAAGGTTATGGCAAAGCTCAGACTGAATTGTGGAGTGGTGGGGATGAATTTTTCTTTCCTCTTTCTCCTCAAGGAAATTCCCCTTTCATGTCACAGCTATCCAGCATTAAGAACAAAAGTAAAATGTATATGAGAGCTGATACAGTGCCTCCTGCCTTTCAGACAAAGTGAATGCACTGCTGTGATTTAGGCCATAAAGTGCATTTACCTGTCTACTTCTTGGAGAAAGGAGACTTCTTCAAAAGAGACAGGTTAATGCTTCCAGTCAAATGATCTATGATGCATTAATCCTATAGTCTTAAAACACAACCAGAATGCATCTTATCCTGCTGAGGACAGAAGAAGATGTATTTTAAGGTACATTCAGCACGTGTGGCTTAGTTCATACACTGTTCCTAAGGGACATCCTCACCCTGAAGAAACAAAGAGAGCAGGAGCCAATTATTAAGTAAGAAGTAAACACAGAAAAGGAGAAAAGCTAGGATATTGTCCCCTATTTATGCAACAGAAAAGAAAGTGCATTCGCTGTGCTGCTGGCACTGGAGGTGTTTATCTCCAGATACGATTAACTTCTGACTGAGACTGATCATTACTGATTTCTAAATACACGTGAAGCGTCTGTTAACAAGTAGGTCATGAAGTGTCTTGATTTTAACAAAGAGTAATCTCAGTTTATTGCTATAAATTGTAAAACTTTGGAAACTCAATCAGTCTGTGGCTGAGAACTGGTTTGGATTTTCTGCACTATGAAACAGATGTCTTTCCTGCTTCTGTTTTTCCAGATTATTTTTCTGTTTTGATAAACTAGTACATCCTCACTTTATGCCAGTTGGAAAAATAAATCTCCTTCCATCCAGCAACCTTCAAGGTCCGCAGGATTTTCTTAGCTCTCCTGAGCCAGAGAGAATTCACTCTACAGCTATTGTAAACGGAAAATGAAAAGCATGGAATATTTTATGTTTCTAAACAATCTGTATATGTGTACAGGTTTATGCAAGTAATGTATATACCACAGCCTGCATGAATCTATTCTTGGCTTCGCACCTGAGTTCTCTGCAAGGAGATGGTAAAGAACTCCTCTTTCTGAACTCCCCCGCAGCACAGAGGCTCAGCCTGGGGTCTGGCCTATCTTCCATCAAGCCCAGCGGGTAAAACTGATAAGCTCCCCTACTACAGTGACCATGGCCATATGACCCTACTGCAACATTACTGCCTATGAATTGGCTTATGCTGTAGCTTCAGAAGAGATAAAAGGCCCCAGTTTTTTGAAAATCACTCAAACCCATCTACTTCCTGGCTGGTGAATGCTGCCACATTTACCTTGTTTGTAGGATGCCAGAATCAGGTTTTCATCTTCAACTTCAAACACTGTGTCCACGTCTATTTTCTTTTGGCTCAAGAGCTCTTCTAGTGTTTTAAAGTCATTGGACTTCAGGGCTTCAAGAAAAGCCTTTTTCACCAACTTTGCAGCTGCAGCTCGAGTAATTTTCCCCTCTGTATTCTCTCCCTCTCTGTAGGTCTCCTCCAAATCCATTTCCAAAGGTATCTGTTTGTGCTGTGAAGAGGGGTACACTGAGGTCCCTATAGCACAGTTGCATGCTGAAGTTTCTGCAGACCAGAAGGTAATTTTATCACTCAGTCATGCTGATCTGCTTGTTCTATTTATATGAAGAGCATTTCGGGCATTGAAATGCCACTCTTAGATATCACCACAGTCTTTTGATGAAAGTGAGGACAGATACATTAGCAATAAAAGCAAAATAAAAGTTATCTCTGTGGGATTTATACACATTAAGCTTCAATAACCACCTGATTACCTTCTGCTACTGCCATACACTTACATTAAAAGACACTAGTCCTGGGTATGGTTTCTCTGCTGGAGAAGCACCCACACTTCCTTTCAGAGTTGCCATTGCTGATTTATTGGGTGCAATGGAATGTGATATTCTGACTGTAGGTGCCTTTTAATTAGTGCAATTCAAAAAAAAAAAACAAAAAAATTTTAAAAGTCCTCAAGGCACTCTTCCCGTGGGAGGTATCTCACTGTTTCCCGGGACAGCATTCTGCATGTTGATGCTGGTTTTAGGAGTGACAAGCAGTGCTCCTTGTAAGGAGAAACGTTGGGATGAGTGATCTGCAGAGCTGTAAAGCCATGTTACGTGGTGGAGGATCTCTCCTCCACCACAGGGGCTCATGTGTGAGTTAACCCAGGTGCAAGCACAGAAGGCTGCACGGGTCCATAGGCTCTTTTCTGTCCCCTGCCCACCATTCACCTAAAGTCATACCTTCTCCCTCACACCCCCATCACCCATTGGATACTGCTCCCTCCCTGCCTTTTCCTGCTGTCTTTTCCAGTCCCCTGTACTGACAGCAGTGATGCAAGTGCACATGTGGCTGGCATGAGCTGCTACCATGCATCTTGAAGTGGGTCACACCTGCACCCTCTTGGGTTGCTGGATGAGATCACAGGTAGGAGACTATCTACCCTGGATTTAAATCACCCAGCAAAGCGGACACCACCACAATCATTATAAAGACAGCTTTATGTTTATCCTTCCTGTGAATTTGGCTGCCAAGTGGACCAACGGAGAAATGTGAGCCAGGTGACAGTGGAAGTCAGAGCAGCTGCTCTTCTCATGGGGTTTTTGGGGGCCAGGCTCCTTTGGCAGTCCCATATGAACCTGTAGGACCTCTGTCAATGGGAATGCTCCCCAGCTCCCTCCTAGAACCAGTGCTCAACAAAGGTGTTAACAGGACAGCAGGTCATGGACAACTGGGAAATTTGTGAGTTCCTTCTACCTACTTTTGGATGAAGAATACTTTATAAACAATAATTCCCTGAGGTTGTGCACATTGTATATAGATGCAGTGGGAAGGAAAACAGGTGCTATAGGTCCCAAGCAGCTCATCTTGGTCTTTTTAGGCTAAAGAGGAGAGTCAGATTCTCCGTCCCTTTGCATTCCTTCCTTCAGGATTGTCTCTCTCTTACTTTGTTACTTTTGGTAGTGGATGCCTCCACTTCAGGCGTTAAAAAAGACGCTGTTAATGCTTGTCTGGTATGAGAAGAGGGACAAGATGTGAACACCAGATGTTACGGGCTTCTTGCTACCTGCAAGAATCTTCATCTTTTTTACCCAAGTATACCTGTAAAGTCATGGATGCACAAAGAACTGGTACGTGGCTGCAATAAATTGTTCACCTCAGATACAATTTTGATTTGAAATAGACTAGCTTTTTATCTATCATCTTACATAAATAGTACTACATGACAGAAGATCTAGCTGAAAGGATCATGCAGGTACATCACATGCTGGTCTGCTACTTGAACGTTGAGGTGCACAAGCATGTTGCTGTAACAGATCACTGCACAATTGCTCCATTGTGATTGCTCTGGGCTGACAGGCAAGGTGAATTAATTTGTGATGGCTTTGTCCACAGTGAAAGAGAAAGCTGATTAAAATTACCTTACATCCATCATGGTCCAAGAGCGTGCACAGGAAGAAATAGCACCTCAACCTGCTTACCATCAGCAATTTGTGTGGCCTTGCTCTGATTCTCACGGAATTTTTTCTTAAAATTATTTAGCTTAAAAGAGAGAAAGGAAACATTTATAGATACCTTTAGCCCTCATAATTACTGTTTTCCTGTAAGCAGCATTTGGGTCTAATCTAGAAAAAATACTCGTATGAGTGCACTAGTTGTTTCAATACAGTCACACATAAGAATGAGGAAACAGTTTCATGTTTTAAATTGATAAACAATCAGAAACAGATTGTCTGAAGTATAATCAAAACATATTTAAGAATACATAAATACTGTGAGTCATGGGGAGGAGCAAAGGTACCAGTTTTTACTGTGCATCAGTATTTTTGTTGTCTTTGTGATTTCCTGCAGAACCTTCCCTCCCCATTCCACAAGGTGGCAGTTTGATTTCGAAAGTCAGCACTGATGTCATCCCACCACTAAGTCTGCCAAATATTCTGAATATTTTCCTATGAAACAATAGCTCATCCTTTGGTTAATATAAATTATAGTTGTAGTATTTAATGCTATTCATAGTTTAGACTTGAGGCCACTGTCATGGGCACTGTACATTCACATACTATCCACTAAAAAATCCATGGTTTCCACAGTTAGGATCAATCGTCTAAATTACAGAGCTAAAGCAAAGGCATGTTTCTGCTGGAGAGACAACTCCTGCCCCCAAGCTTTCCTTTTGCTCCACACAGTGCCACACTGTACAGGACAAGCCACAGGCACACAAACACCTGCACCTCAGGGGGACAGGCTGCACCTGCCCCTCTTAAGTGGTTACAGCAGGTCAGAAGAACCAGGTGTGAAGCGTCACACAGCAAACAAGGGAAGAGCAGACAACATCTTGAGGTGCACTCTGCTTCCTGCTTCAGGTGATGGGACCATTGTGCCTGGCTTCAGATGGGCTGCTGGTGACCCTCTCCAGCATTATCACAGGCTGATTCTAAGGCCCACTGAAGTTAAGGGAAGTGTTTCCACTGATTTCAGTGGGCCATCTCCTTTACTGGCTTGGGCACTAAGCAACAGAGCTGAGCAGGAGAACACAGGTGAGTGTATGAGCACGGTTTGGGTTGTACTATGAGCAGGATGATTGGTGGCACAGGAGTAAGCATGGAAGTCAAAGTTGGGACTGCTCTCAGGAAGACGAAGAGAGGCTTAAGCAGAAAATGAGAAGAGATGTACTGGCAGGCTGTGCAAAGTGTGATTCCTGAGGAGCCAGGGCCCCTCCTTTGGCGCTTGCTGATGTAGAGCAATAATCTGTTGGTAGCTACATAACTCACAGCAGTGCTGGGAACAGCTTGAACAGAGTTTTGGAGGTGAAAACCAGCAATGTGATCTCTACACTTGGGCAGGCAGGGAGTCAGTAAAAGGAGAAATGCTCCCCGCAGAATAGCAGCAATGTAAGAGGCAGGGAGCAGTTCCTAGCTGCCATACCAAACACGCTGGCAGGCCCCTGGCAGCCAGCCTGTTCTGCAGCAATCCCATCCCAGCGGCAGTGCCAGGGGGTGTGGAGGTCAGCAATAGATGCAGGGTCACCCATGCAGGTGCCATGACAAATGTTCTCTCCTCCCGAGTTGCAGAGAGGGCCTGCCTTGCAGCAATGTGTCAACACACCTGCCTAGCGAGGTTTCAGCTCTGCCATCCCCTCCCCCTGCAGGTGGCTGGCTAAAGCATGTTGCTTCAGCGGCAGTGACACAGCCTCTCTGCCAAGCAGCCTGTTCTGCTCTGAAGCCTTACATCTTAAGCAGGGAAGTGTACTGAATGTCAGATCTGTGGGCCTGAAGCAAAAAACAGATCCTTGAGTTAATCCCACACTTCGATCTCTTCTGAACAGTCCATGCTTGTAGAAATACTGTTCCAGTGGTGCTCACAACCCCCTCATTCTGCCCTGGCCCTTACAGCATCTGCAGCATCAGACCAGGTCTGCCACACTGCTGCCCACTCTGTGGGCAATGTTGCCTTTTATATCCCGGGTGTAGCCAAGTATATCCCTTCTTTCTTCTTGACAGCTCTCAGTTCCCAAAGTGGATTAAGTACAGCCCTCTTACTTATTAATTTCATACTTTTTTTTTTTTTGCTAATGTTAATACTGATTTTTTTCACTTCTGTACATCTTTCTGCCTGCTTTAGCCATTATTACATTTTATCTGATTTCCTTTTTCCAGGGTGCTGACTTTGAGTGTGACGATTATATAAATCTTCTCCATGCTTCTTGTTTTATTTCTTATTAGGAAAAAAGCTCTTCAGCTGTGCCAGGTGCAAACTATCTTTTCCAGGTGCTCAGCTGTAAGTCATCTTTTGAGAAAAAATCCTCTCTGTGAATTCATCCCTGTGGCTGGTTAAAATGAAACCTTGTTAGTATCATTAGTTTGGAATCCTCCTCTTATTCTTTGTTGTATTATTTCACTTTTGTTCTCATTTGCTATGGATGGAAATAGTCTCAGATACTCAAAGGCATTCATATGTAAACTCCCCAAGTCACTGGAAGTCAAATTCCTAGGAGCTGGAAACCTGTGTGTCCAGGAGAGTTGGGACCTTGTGGTTTTGTTTTCAGTAAAGCAAGTATCATTTAGAAATACGGTGCAAGTGGGATGTGCTTTAAGGCACGTGCATGTTACAAAATCAAAAGTGGATGGCAACAATCCAGAATTTTGTTCTCATGGAGCTTTGTGTCTGAACACTTCATGGCAAAAGCTTAGCCCATCCTTCCACAGGTTTTGGTCTGGTTCTTGTGCCTGCTATTTCCAACTTTAGCCCCAAGGATCCATTTTCTTCATTCCTGCACATTATTCCAGTTCCTACTATCAGTGTATTTATAAGCATGTCCAGAAGCACAGGGTTGGATTAGCTATTGATGTTAGTGTTAGATGTTGAATTCAGGATGTTTTAAAATGAGGAATAAATATCTCAAAAAATGCTAGTAAGATAATTATTAGGTTTTTGACCTTTAAAAGTATGCACAAAATGCACTTTCTCTACAAAACAGTTAAAACAAGTATCATAGTTACTAAGACAGAATGCTTGAAGGTTCCCTTTGATTCAAAAGGCATGAGTGTTGTAAACAGGATGGATGTACACAGACAGAATTTAAAATCAGGTGGGCAGTATTTTCAAGGCATGCTGAAGACAAATCTTGCCTATGTATGGTTAGTGGAAAATCCTTCTCATATTTTTTGCGGCTTGATGACAGAATAGCTGACAGTATTTAAAACAGTGGGGGTTTGTAACCAAACTTAAACACAGATGTGAATCTTTACCACTTCTTCCCTCCTGATGAAGTAAGGCATGGATTATGAGTTTCAATTAAGCCTGTGGGAAATGGTTCTTTAAAGGCAAGTGTTTCTTCACAGCAAAAATAATTCATTGTCCATAGAAAGCACCTTGCAGGCGTCTGCACATCCCCTACCCACTCTGACATCTGGCTGCTGCTACTTGGTCGGGCTCCCTGGCTGGGGCTGAACCCTGGCAGTGGTCAACTGAAGATGAGACATCCTCATCAGGCTCTTCCAACAACTTCTGCCTTGCCTGCCAAAGCGAGATTTGTGCAGAGCTAAGACAGTGTCTAGGAGATGGTTCCTATATATTAAATTGTTTCCTTGATATTTAATATGTATTGAATAAAGTGACAGGAGTTTTAGGACAAGCAAACAGCTAAAGTGTGAAAGGGTCTCCAGTTTTGAAACTGCTCTAAAACGCCAGTCTTTTTGGTCAAAATACTGATGTGTGAAGGAATATAAACACTTTCAGCAGATACTGTACTGGTATCCTTTGAACAGCCACCAAACAGCCAGCTACTTACGGGCCTAGGAATTGAACTATTCCTGCTCTGAGGGACTGAATTTGAAGCAATGCCAAAATAAAGCATAGGGAAGAATCTTCCAAGAAGGTGGAATGTATGGAGAGGAAAAAGAAGATAGCACAAATTAAGTATTGCCTCACAAACATGGCTGGAGGCAGCAGGGAGGCAGGGACAGTGCAGGTCTGAGGTGCTTCATAAGTGTCCTGGGGTTGTGCTACCAGTTCTGATGAGTGTTTTCAAATCTCTGCTGTTGCCAGTGCTTCCCTGCATTTACAGACAAGTTAGTCACAGATACACAGTGGCTGCTTGCTACATTTCTAAGCGCATATCCTGTTAAACTTTCTCCTTCAGAGTATTGCCATCTGCCTTCCCTGAACATGATCCACTTCGTAGGTGCAGAAGGGACAATATAGCTATGTTAGTCTAAATCAGGATGTGCACATTATATTAGATGCTGGTTTTGTTGGTACTGGACTGGATAAACCTTGTTCCAATTGCAGGAATTCCAATTCTCATTGACAGACATCCAAAATGTGCATGAATGATGCAAGGCTGGCTTAGCCCTAACAGTGCTGTGAGGGATGCGGAGCAAAGAGGGTGAGAAGGGAACCACCTCCATCAGAGTGGAGGCTGTATGAAAAAATTCTTCCATCATGGAATGGATCTTATTATGTTTATTCACCATCCCAAGTCCCTTAGTATAAAAGCCAAGAAAACAAAAGCAAATATTTCTCATTTAAGCTTACAGTGGCCTTGACTTACACCAGTTATTAAAATATTCCCTGAGGAAAGAAAATAACTACTGTTACCATTTACCTCCTGAGCCTCTGAATGACTGAACCAGTAATGTGGTAAAAACATCAAGATCTTACAGCTATTTATATTTTGATTTTTCTGTGTATTACTGTTTCCAACATTATATAGAATACCTATTCTAAAGCTATATTCACATTAATGAGGTCCGAGCTAATTTACTAGATCGGTACAGAAAAATGTGCATGCAATATGAAAAGCATTTTATTTCCCATTAAAAATCTGTTGCCATAGTGACCAATCACAACTTTCTCAGTAGCTTTGTCTAGGAATTGGATAGAGGCTTTATTTTTGCTGCGGGTTTTTTTCCCCTCCTGTATTCTCTGGGCCAAGTCCTCATTTAACTCCTTTTTTAGTCTTTTTATAGTCTGTTCTTTTCCAATCATATTCTCAATTAAATCATTAAGAGTTCTGACTGAGTTTAAAATAAAGATCACAACTTGGGGTCTTCCTTTTAAATCATCATGTAGAAATAGGAAAATACAATGCTGGACACTGTGGGCTCGCTTTATTGCCAACAGATCACCCAGACCTAATATAAGAAGGAGTCCTGAAGTACCAAAATTCCTGGCAGTCTGACAGCTTTTAGTATCAATATAATAATATAAAAAATCTGGTGAATTGCGTCTAAAACGGTAAAGAACGTGCAGAAAACTCCTGATATTTCAAGAAGATTCTTTATAACCAAACTTAAAAAAAATCAACCCACTTTGTTGCAGTACAAATTGTGTCAATAATGTACTTTCTTCTGAGAAATGGTAACTTGGAGTAGTGTTTTTATTTCTGCTTGAAATATATAATTTCTCCAAGAGAAGAACAGGTTAAAGAGCCTGCACACTGCTGTATCCTCTTCTCCTGAGGCTGGCAGAAGATTTTTACATGGAGAGAGGCACGAGAACATTTCTGAAGCAAGGATAGGCAGACAGAGGAGATCTAGTTACTTTGCCATCACCTTTCTCAAGACAAGGATTTTCTTACCTTGATAGGCATAGAGAAGCATAAAAAAACTATGCAAAAACAGACACAAGGCAGAGCGAGATAGTTTGGAAGATCAGGTGAGTCTTACAGCATGACAATGGTCAACTCAGAGACGAAAATATTTTTTCCTCCTTTACCCACACATCGATAACTGCAGCATAAACATCTGACTCCTGAGTTTGTCAGATCATTGTCTCCTGCAAGACTCTGTGGAAACACTTGTAGGGTGAAATTTCACTTGTCTGAAGATGTAAATCAAAATAGATTCACAGACCAGACATACTCTGAGAACATTAGGTGCAAAGTAAACCAAATATAATTTGGGTTACAAATCTTGTTATAAAGTAAGCCAAATACAAGAGGGTTACAAGAAACTCTCTCTACAATAGAATACTTTTAAAAGTAAATTACATATGTTTGTCAAAGGCAGTAATTTAATCAATATTTAGTTTAGTGAGTCAGTTTTTAGAACATGCTTAGTAAAAATATGCAGAAATAAAAGTTAATTAGTAAAAAAGGTATGTGCCATGGTGACACTAGAAAGTGCCTTCAAATACTATGCAGAAATAGAACATTATTGTTTTGCTTTTATTAATTTTCTTTTCTTTTTTACTTACCTAACGCTGAAATCAAACTTGTGATACAAAATCTGTTGTGCTATTCAGCAAACTGTGTTGCTGGGGTTTTCTCCTTAATCCATCTAATTGCTCACCTCTGAGTAAATGGAAAGTACACTGAAAGATGTGGTCTTCATACAGACATGCCTGATTGCTGGAGGAGAGGTCTGCAGAAGTCAGAGAATTCCCTTTAGAAAAAAAATCCTACTTTTCCTTCAAGAGACATTCATAGTTGGTCTTCTTTAAAATGAAGCACAAAAAGACAAATTTCCCTAAGCCCTAGTTATATAATTCCAAATTATTTTCTTATAAGTGATATGCATTTTTCACATGTTAAAAACTCTGACAAAGCTGGTACTGAAAAAAGTGAGAGTAAATATCCAAAGTGCTTGAAATCTAACGAATCTCAGAGGAAATGCTTTGAGGAAAATTTCTGTGATAATGTGCAGTTCTGTGAGTGCAGTTTGATGTCCAAAGCAGGGTGGTTCAAAGAGTAAAAGCTAAACCAGGATGGAGGGGCCCTGGTGTTTGGGTTTGGCCCAGTGTGGCCATTGATGCCTTTGGGGCCGAGTAAAGGTGATCCCTGGGGCGGTGAGGGATGGAAGGAGCTTGTGGCTCACAGCAGCGAACCTCTACCCAAGGTCAGCATTCGAAGCCTACTTGTGACTGACACCCTGGGAGACATACATGGCACTGTGTTGGCAATCTAGTGGCATCCACACCTAAAAGTGCCCCGTGTACTCCTAGGGGAAGGAGATCCATAGGGATGGAGTTTGCTCTTACTGAGACAAATCCCTCAACCATTTCTATAAAACATAAGAAGCTTTCAGGGGTTTTAGGACTCAGAGCAAAACTATACTCTTGGCACAAAACTTCAAGGAAGATGCAAGCAAGAGCCAGCTATATCACTGTCCAGCTGAGGTTGTCAGGAATGATAGGTCTCCTTTTCTGTGCTTTGCCTGGGAACACCTAAATGCCCATGTTTGTGTCTGACCTACTGTGCAGAGAAGCCCCTAGGCCAGCCTAAAGCCAGCAGACTTACCTGTCCACATTTTCTTTTGAGCTTTGCAAAGCCACTAGTTCTGTCAGTGAAGACACTTTATACAACTCTTGGAGCCCCACCTAGGCTTTAAGGGAGAGTGCTGAAAGTTTCAACCATGTGCAATTGTACTGAATTGCAAAATTGTGCCACTAGATTATAAGAAAACATGAATTCAACAAGTTTTGAAGCTACTAAATATGAAAAAAACAAACCCAACCACAAAACCCACTTCTATGGATAACAGAATTTAAAAATTCAGAACATACATATTGAGATGAGACTTTAGTAATAGATCAAAAGAATGTTTTAACAGGTGGTACTGGAGCTTTCTACAGCCTTGTGATCATTATATGTAACATTGTGGAAGGATGAAGGTACATGACCTTATTTCTTGTTCATGGTGCTAGTATTTATAAGACAAATTCATGTGGTCAAAATTTGAAACACAACATGTTTTGCACTGTGTGTATCTCCCCACTGTGATCAGAAATGTTACATTCTCTCAAAAGTGCTAATGAAAGGTTTAAAATATAATCCTTGCTGCTTTCTTACTATAAAATGGAAATCAGCCTTTGGCTTTTAGGCTTCAAACTTACGCTCATGTTAGAATAAAAGTGAATCATAGAAAAGATGTATGCAGTGTCTCTTAAAATACTGTTGGCAGAGAAATTCTCGTAGTTTTGATGCCACATGGCTCAAGCTGTCTACTTGCTGGAGGGCTGCTGGGACCAGTCACACAGGGTACTCCAAGGAGACAAGGAGAAATAGAATGTTTCTGGGTGTCAAGTGTACGACACTCCATGCTATGTACCCTCTAGCCCCTCTTTGTTTTCCCTGTGATGGTATTAGACAGAAAAGATAAAGCCAAGCTTCTTTTCTAAAGGTGCATCAGAGCTTAATGGGATTCATATACAACCTGCTCTTGGGCTGAATTAGGCTGAAAGTGGGATGCTTGTCTACATCTGACAGGGCTCTATAGCACCCGTGGGTGCCTTCTCCATCTGCCATTCAGGTGCCACCTCCTCCAAAAAAGCAGAGTGCCAAAGGTGGGGGTGGGGGGGTAATGCTTTTGGATACTGCAAAGGCTCTGGCTCTGCCAAGGCGGCACTCTTTGCACTTTGGGACATGTTTGCAGAGGACAGGCTATGCTGTACCAGCTCTCAAGGATTTCTGTATGCATTGGATTAGGTCTTACAGTCTTTTTCCACATTATCTCTTCCTATTTTATGCTTAAGAGAGGAGTAAAACAGCTTATGAATCCACATGAATTATACCTTTATATGGTTATGTGTTGTTATAACAGTGTACATCCATATATATTCACATACTGTTATAGCTGAAAGAAAGTATTTTTAAAGATAAATAACAAGAATATAAGTACAGATAGATAAAATGTCTTATTTACTGTGTAACTGCAAGAATCTCGACTTTTCAGACTTAGTGCAAGTATAATTTAGCCTCATCTACAGGGATAATATGGTTTTCACTTTTCTCTTCTAGCTTAAGGAAACCTTAGCTGAAAGATTTTATGCTTCATTTTTATCTTAATTCCAGTGGAGGGTGGGTAATCATACTCTGTGTAGGGATCATACATTAGGGGCACACTCTATATTATTTAGTGGTGTCTCCTACCCTGTTTAACCAAAGGATTACATAAAAGTATTTTTCTGTTAGTTGTAGCTTTATGACAGTATGTTTATTTTTAACATTAGTTTTACTAGAAGGGTTTGAAAATTCAGAGAACAAATCCAGACACATACAAAAACAATCAAATATCTGTGTAAAGTTCTTCCCACTGAAAGCTATGATAAGAATATGTCATTTGTCTTGCTTGTGATTAGGCAGGCTCATAGGCTGGATTTGCAACAACCCAGTTTAACTGCCAGATGTCTTTTAAGACTGCAATTACTCAAAGCTCCCAAAAAATGCAATTACTCAAAGCTGCACAGTTGATTCTGCTACTTCTCATGCCCTGACTCTTCTGTCTTTCTGCCTTGGCCTCCAAACTACTTCTGCTAGGGATACTTCCCATGCTAAAGGCAATGGCTGCTGGTTGCAAGGCTGTCCTCAGGTTTGTGAGCACTTTGTTTTGTACGCCGTCAATAAACTGAATGGTGTGTGAATGTGTGTGTGGTTTTATCTGTATGTATGACCTCCCTACCACAGCAGCTCTGGCTTCTACTTGCGTCTGTGATTCCCTCGCTGGCAGAGGAGAGACCTCAGTTTAACTCCCCTGAGCCCCCTCACGATATCCCTTGCTTCTTCCTACCTGACAACAGCCAAACATGAAATTGAATGTGAAGCAACTTACATGGTAAGAGTGTGGCTCTCTCAACTCAGTGAACACAGCAGGGTCAGGCCAACTGAACTACCAAACGCCTGATGCAATCTTACCCAGAGAAGAGGCTGTTAATTTGGGCTTCTGCTGCTCCTGGTTGTCTGAAACCCCAAATATTCCAGCTACATATTGCCTATAGTTGCAATTCACTTGTACAGTTTCAGGCCAGCGTCCCTCCAATGAAGAAGTATGAAGTGCATTTCAAAGCATTAGCATAAATGATTACTAGAACAGGTCTCCTTACCTTTGTGTCACGTAAGGTCCTCCACAGACAACATCTACTTTCATGTATTAGAAGCAGCTTGACTAGCCCACATTTTGTAAATAAACTTTCTATACTAAAACTCTTGATCATGCTTGCAGTTAGCTGTAGCACAAAACCTCATAGCATAGTGTGTATAACAGTTTTTATTGTTTGTTACTGTAAGTCAAGGCTGTTTCCTCCTTTTGTGTTGAAGTATTTTGAAAGCCGCTGAATTTCTAGACCTTACTTTGTATCTTTTACTGAGCTACTGTATCTTGAAAATTCAGCTTTTGTTGTTTGATTGGTAGCTTTTTGTTTTTCCCTCTGAGAAATTTTGCTGATATTTGCAATGCATAAATGATCAGGGGTAGCACAGGTGACGCTTAACTGGGCATTTCCCTTCAGTCCTTTTCTGTGTCACTGGGTTGTTACATTTAGGTGAGAGTCTGTGATGGCATCAGTGTATCATCTTTATCACATCAGCCAGCCGTGAGCCTCTTGTGTTGTGAAACTGATGCCACAATTAAAAATCAGTGCTGAATGCCTGCTTTTAAGGTTTGTTGGACTGTACTTCGCCTTCTACACCAGAACACAACTGTGTGCAACACATATATATGACAGATGCACCAATTCTCACACCAGTGCAGCTAACACTGCAAGAGTCTTTGGCAGTGTTAATATTTGACAGTGTTCAGGACATGGACTTTTTTATACAAGGGCATGAAAGTAGTGCACACAATTGCTGTGTATCGCCTGAGAGTCCTACTGCACAGAGGAGTGATGATGACAGGAACATGCTCTCCTTTACTTGTGTTTGAAGTCAGGAACCTCCTCCCTTTCATACACAGCTTTAATCTTTTAAAAGCCATGTGGCCTTCTCCCTCAGTGGAACAACGGTTATCTGTCACAGTTGGAGGAGCTTGTTGCCATCATAGCAAAATTTCACCTGCAAGACTTAAGCATTGTACTGCCAAGGCACACTGCGGGCTCAGCAGGCTTCTGCCTGGAAAAAGACAGCATTATTTGCTTTATGCTTGTGACAGGGCTGAGCCATGGCAGTGCAATCAAACCCACCAGTAATATCCTGCACACCCAGCACACTGTCAGCAGCAAAGGGCAGACTGCCTGGGAGGAACTCTCTGACTTTCAAGTTAGTCTGGTATCTCTCCAGTTTAGCAATTCTGCCACCCATAAAATAATTAAAGCAGCTTGCTTTGCTGCTGCTTCCAGATGCAGCAAGAAAACCTGCTGCATAAAGATAGTAAACAAGAGCTGGGCTAGGACATAGCCTTGCTTGAGGCTGGTTTTGACAGTGACATGTTCTGACATCTTGTCATCACTGAGAACCTCTGCATTACCTCACACCATTATGAAAGAATCAAAATGTGCTCAGAAATGTATTTGCATACCCAAATTTATGCAGATGCCTCTGGGCTCATGGCTGGCAGCGCTGGAGTCTTCAGTTGGGTCTGCAAAGACCCAGTAGAGACTTCTGCTTGCTTTAAAGCAGGACAGAGCTGAAAGCCATAGTGTTTCTGCAAGAGCCTTTTTAACACCCTCACCCACAAATCAACTGATGTCGTTGTGACGTATTTTTCTCAGCAGTTAAGAAAGTCAATATACCTTGGTGTCACTGCAGGAGTGCTTTTACCCTTTTTGTTGTAAAAGGCACTATGCATCTGTCTTCTTGAACACCTTGAAATACCATCTCTTTATTAGGTGATAGTGGTGAACTCCAGTTTTCTAACTAGTTGGTGATACTGTATTTATGTGCTGTGGTAGGCTGTGAGCAGGGACTTTACCTTGCTCTGTGGCAACTGCTCAGCAGCTGTAGGAATCTTTACCCCCTGCTTTTGAATGGGAAGCAGAGAAGCTGCTTTTAACTCTAGCAGAGCTGAAGAATACAAGGTTTAAGAAGTTGCTGATGTATTTAAGCAAGGCATCTGCAGTTTTCCTTTAATCAGCTAACAGGATTAAAGCGGTTTTGGGCCACAGCATATGTAGAGAACCTTGTCACTTCCATGATCTGCAGCTTTTGAAGCCTTTCTCCTCATCTTTCAGTAGGCAAATACATTTCTGCCTGCCTGGTTTTGTGGAAAGCAGCTCTCTTGCCTGCCAGTTTTAATTTTTACCTGAAGCTCATTCAGCACCTGCATGTTACCAGCAATCTGATGGACATGGCCTTTACATTAACCCAGTCTTAAGATCTGCATTCAGCAAAAACCAATGCGTTCAGTTCAAGATCTCATTAGACTCTCTCTGAACCTTTCCACACTGTGTTGCCATCTTCTGCTTATTTCTACAGTTAGACTATCGCAACATCTGCCTTGTCTTCATGCCCACGTCCTCTTCTGAATTTTATTCAGTATTTGTAAAGGAGCTTTGTGTCAATGAGCACTGCCTGACTCATCTCTAGCTGTCGATCAGATTTGCCCTCAATGCCCTCCAAAGCTTGGGTCCCTTGATGTCTGAACAGTCTAGTTAATATGCTCATGCCTGCATTGGAGGCCCCTGTATTTAGTCAGATCAGCCTCCCAAAGTGCTTGAGAACAATATTCTGACTGTCAATCTTCAGTGTATCTATCGTAAATGCTTTGGCAATGTAGATATCGGTGGATTTACTTCAGATTAACATCACTACTAGAGAGAGTACAATCTGGATAAAAAGAGTGTCAGCTTTTTTAATGTTTGTTTTGTAAAACACATTGTGATTCATTAATGACCCAAGAATGATGCATTTTGAAATAGTTTGTTGTAAAATCCAAATCTGTGTGTACATAGGTTCTGTATCTTATCTGTTTAAAAAGATGATGATATGTGATAAAGAAGGACATGTAAAGAGTATATCTTCTACAAGTGAAAGATTTAAGGCTTTCAGAATTTTTAGAAGAAAAACTTCCCTTTACCTTGAGTTGTTTAAATCCTACCTTTTATTTTCTCAGCAAGTTGTCTCACTTCCATCTATTATGAGCTGGGAGAAAGAAGGGAGGGAGGCTGGGCATCTACAGAGTGCTACTAGTCTTACTTCATGCATGCTTTCCCAGATGGAATAAATCCACCCTTGGACATGTTTACAGAGGGCTTCTTTACTTTTTTTGACTGTAGAGGAGCCTAAATGAGTAAAGTAGGATTTGCCTTATCCTGTCTTTCTACTCTGCTCACTTCCTCCACTCCCAGGCTTGTCATATTATCCCTCTCCAGCTGATTATGTGCACACAATTCATTCCTGCTTTTAGTCATTATGTTATGTGGCAGGAGGTCACTCCCAGGCCTCTCCTGAGTGCCCCAAAGCAAAGACCTCAGAGGAATTTGCAACAGACCAAAGAGCATTCATGGGTTTTCCAGCATTTCTGCAGCCACTTGGCCAGCTGGAGGGTGCTGGTGAGGGAAAGCCACAGCAGATGCTGACAGTGCCATTGGGCAGACCCCAGGCTGGCTGGGGATGTGCTGAGGAGGTAGGCTGTGAGAAACCCGGGGTCTTTATTCAGTCAAGGGTGACTTGATGAGCAAGGACTTCAAGGGAGACTCACTCCATCTATCTTCAGGAATCCACAGAACAGATTTCTGCACTTGAATTAGTCACTCTAAGTTACTTTCAAAAAACCGTAGAAAAATGAACACTCCTTAGGAAAAATTTCTGTATCTATTTTAGGCACCTTTCATATGAATTTCTACTTCAAAGTAACTGTTTTCCTGCCATGACCATACAGGGTGCCTAGGTGGTTAAACATCAGCAGAAAATATGGTAAAGGCACAACTCACTTCAAGAAAAGGGAGGAAAGCACTTGAATGATAGATTAATTTACCTAAAAAAGGTAAACCTCATCATACTGAGCTGAAAATAATAAGGAACTGGGAAAGAAACTTTATGGATTTATCCAACTTGTCCCCTATTTCTTTATTCTTCCTAAGTCCATGCCTACTGCCATTGTTGGCTATTGAGCTAGAGGAACCCTTGATCTGACACAGTATAGCCACTCTTGCAATCCTATGAGCAGCTCTGATGTCTTCATCTTCCCTGCAGACACTGACAGTTTATCAGATGAATTGCACCCACCTTGTGCCAAAATTGAATGTCAGACAGTAAGCAGCACGAGCTTTTGCAATTTAAACTGTGGTGTAAATAAATAAGTGAAAAATACTATGTTAGTAAAGTGGCACTGTGAAACCTGAAGATATAGAACCATTCTTATGTAAACCAGCAGAATCTGGGTTTTTGGGTCATGGGTCAATCTACATGACATCAGGCCTTTTGGTGACAGATGGGGTATGCCTGTCTCAAAGCAGGAAAAGATCTTTGCAGAGGAGTCAAAAGGGCTCAGTGGGAGAGCTTTAAACTAGATTTGAAGGGGTAAGGGGATAAAATCAGGCTCACTAGAGGTAAGTCTGGCAGTAGTACACCAATGTTAAATGGATGGTATGCTAGCAAGTTCCTTCAGTCTGCTGCCTCAGTGGCAGGGGAATGGAGATAGATGGAGATCCATCCAGCAGCAACGATGCAGGGGTTATTGTGTGTTAGAAATCACAGAAGCACGTAGAAATGGTCATGCAGGACTTAGGGCTTTTACATCCCAAAAGATGGAGGGATCAATAGCCCAAATGAAGTGCTTCTACACCAATGTGTGCAGCATGGGCAACAAACCGGGGAGGGGGGGCAGGAAGCCATTACACAGCAGGAGAAGCTATGTTGCTATCATGAAAGCAGGGTGGGAAGACTTGCACAATTGGTGCTGCAATGCATGGCCATAAACAGCCCTGTCAGCTTGACCTCAGTGCCAGGGAAGGTCAAGGAGCAGATCATCTTGAGTGCCATCATGTGGCATGTGTTAGACAATCAGGGGATCAGGCCCAGCCAGCATGGGTTTGTAAAAAGCAGGTCCTGCCTGACCTGCCTGGCCTCCTTCTATGACAAGATGACTGACCTAGAGGGTGAGGGAAAGGCCATGGGTGCGCTTGCCTATGGTCTTTGACATCATTTCCCACAGAGTTCTCCTGGAGAAATTGCTCACGGCTTGGATGGGGGCACTGTTTGCTGGGTAAAAATCTGGCTGGATGGCCAGGCCCAGAGAGTGGTGGCGCATGGAGTTAAAGCCAGATGATACCCAGTCACTAGCGGTGTTCCCCAGGGCTCAGTATTGGGGCCAGTCCTGATTAATATCTTTATCAATGATCTGGAGGAGGGGATTAAGTGCATTCTCAGTCAGTTTGCAGATGACACCAAGTTAGGCAGGAGTGTTGACCTACTGGAGCGTAGGAAGGCTCTGCAGAAGGATCTGGACAGGAGGTATTGATGGCCCAAGGCCAATGGTATGAGGATCAACACGGGCCAAGTTCTCAAGTGGGTCCTGCTCTTTGGTCACAACAACCCTAAGCATTCCTCCCCAAAAAGCTCCTCTACCTATAATTCCAGAGTAATCAAGGACCGGAAAAAAGGAAAAGGGATATAGCAAAACTGAAGGGGAAAGATATTTCAGAGTGCCGCCTCTTCCCCTGCACACTTGAAGTGTTACTGCATGTGGAGCATATGCTTGGCCCGAAGGGCAAGGGCAAGAATAGCAGAGAAGCCCTTTTTAGTGATTGCTCAGACTTTCAGCAAAATGCAAAGGAATGTGAGCCTTTTATGTGAGGGCATTCACTGTGCAGGGGAGAGAAAGATAACTGCTAAGGGAGAGCTAAGGCGGGTTCCCCCAAAAAGTAGAAGCACAGCGAGGCCAATGCTGCAAATGATGCAAAAGCTGCATGGAAGGAAGCCTGGAGCTCCAAGGTGGGTTCTGCAGCCCTCGTCCTGCTCGAAGGAGAAAGCTGTTGGCGGGAGCGTGGCAGTGGAGGAAGCATCATTTGGGGGGCAAACTCTGGGGCATGTATTAGCGTGTACATCTCAGTATAGAGGTGTACACGGAGTCCTGTCTTCGTCAGACACTTATTTTTGTACAACACATTTATTTTTTTTTCTGAAACAGAGCTGGACCTTGGTCCCCCTGCCTTTCCCCGGGAGCTGTAGCACGGAGCCCGCAAAGGGCTGCTCTATGCCTGCGCTGATCCCGCCGCTTGCNGAAGGTGATTGTGCTGGCTCTCGTCGGGATAGCGGCGGCCCTGGTGGCGGAGCGGCTGCTGGCCTTTCGGTGAGCCGCCCTGCGGGGTTCGGAGCAGGGGCCGCGGGTGCGGGGCGGCAGCCTCGGGGGCGGGCGGGGGCACCGCAGCTGCCGGTCTGCGGCGCGGCTTCAGCAAACACCTGCCCTTGCACAAGCGCAGTGGCACTCGGAGGGGAAGGGTTCTTCATCACCGTCACCATCATCATTATTATTCGGGGAAACGTTTTTCCCCAAAGAAAAACCAGGCACTGCGATGTCCTTTTCGTCGTCCTCCTCCATAAACTAACTTTGGGCGCATTTGTGCAGCGGAGGTGCCCTTTGCAGCGAGTGGGTGCGAAATCCTCCTTAGGAAGGTGCTGGCGGCAAGGAGGCCGAAGGGAGAGGGTGCCCTGGGGCAGGGGCCACTGCCCCGGATTTTACAGAGACTGCAGTTACCGGGATGTGCCAAAACCCGGGGTCTGTGAATTTACCTCATCTCCCACTGATGGCCAAGCAGTAAGTGGAAATCAGTTTGTCAGGAACTTTTGTTATTTTCTACCGAAGCTGACCTCTGGATAACAATAGCCCCTGTGTATATGGGATTTCCTCTGTGTGATCCTAAGTTGTGACCTCACTTGCTGTGAGGTGAAATAGCCAGCCATATCATGCTCCATGTCATACACCTCATGCCATGAGGTGTGAATGTGAACACTGGTGTTACAGCAGCTTCTGTCCTGAAAGCTACCAAACACGTAACTGGTCATTTCAGGTCAGAAAAGCGATGGTGAATTACTGGGTTGGATGGCAACTGCTTCATTATCATTTTGCTCATGTCCACAAGAACTTCACATGCTTGATTTCAAAGCGACTTTGCGCAATAAATTGAATTTTGGGTAATTGTGGCTGATTACAGAAGGAGGGCTATAGCCTGGGCCCAGGTACCTCACTTAGATTTGTTTCCATCTTGCACTAAATCCCCCTCAGGCATTAGTGATAAGCGCAGTGCTAGCAGAGCCTTCCTGCCCTGGTGTTGCATGAGCTGGGATGGCAGAGCTGGAAAACATTTCCTGGCTTTGGTGGGGTGAGACATTTCAAAGTGTTGTGAAGAGCCGGGGTCGCCACATCTCCAAATTGTGTGAACAAATACAGTATTGGGAATCTATTAAAGGATAATCTCCTGATAGAAGCAGGATCCCCCCTGTCTCTCTAGCTCTCTGTGGGTTTTTCCTGTGCTGTGTTTTCAGCAAACTCCAGCATAGCAGAGGTCTTGGGACAGTTGCTGAGTTTGGAAACACACAACTTCAGATAAACGAAATACTCTAAAAGTAATTTAACACAGTGAAGAGAATCTGTGGGTAGTTAGCTCTTGCTACGTGTCTCTGTTATCCATGCCCCTCCCACCCGGCAAAGAGTCTTTCAGGTTCCTTCTGAGTTTGGTATTTTGTGGTAGGTACAGCAGAAAACAGGTAAAGCTCTTGTGTGTTCCACACCAATCCCCCTACTGATATTTTAAATGGCTAATGCTCTAAAGAAAACACTGAGCTAATTTGTAAAATGTGAATTATAGTGTGTTTACTATTTTCCTCAGAACAATATGCATACGATATTATTGTTCATATATATTTAAATATACGCAATGTTATAATTTTGTAACGCTGTACCGACAGGGCACTCAGCTTGCATACTATGTTCAAAACAGCAGTGTACTTGCAGAAAGATGCTGACAATTTTTAAAAGAATTGGGGCAAAACCAAAAATATGAAGTGTCCTACCAAAAAAAACCCCAAAACCAAACGGCAGAGATCCAGGATAGGTGGAGATTTCCTCATTAGAGATGAGGAAAACTGAAAGAGGGAGAGGTCTTTGAATATGCAATAAGTTCCTGCTGGAAGAAAGGGAATGCCTGTGCTCTGGGTCCTATGAAGTGAGACAGTAGTTGGAGGATTGAAACTGGAAAGAGAAACAGAGTGGGTAAAAGTGCTGTGTACTGAGGTTACACCAAGTAGCAACAGTTCCTCCTTTTTTTGAAGTTGCATCCCCCACATATTGCAGGTCCAGTGTGTTTGTAGTACGGCCAGTTGGTTATCTAGGCCATCTGGCTGAGTGGCTAGGGCTGTCTGAGCTAGATAAACTGACACATTTTGGAAAAGCCTCGATATATGCTGCAGGCTTGTGACTAGTGTCCTTTTGAATTATTCTCATTCCAGCCCATGAAGTGTTTCCCTGGGAATGCTGTCAGGTTATCACAATCCCTCACTGGCTGCTGGCTGAGTTCCTGCTGTGCTTTTGGCACAGGAGGGCTTGCAGCCTGCCTGGGAAAAGCTGATGAGAGCAGGGAAGGGAAAAGCCCTAAGCCGGCAGCAGTACAAACTTCAGGCAGGGTTGGCCTGAGCCACCCTCGGGTACTTGGTGGGTTTGACTGTGCCAGGATGCCAGTGGGCAAGGGGGGAGCTGATATTCCTCCTGTGCTGTTTGTGGGCTGAGAGCCAGTGTAATTCTCTGTCAGTACTCCTGTGCTGGAGAGAGAGGGCTTGGGAGGTTTTAACTTGGCTCCTTTCCCTTGCTGTCCTCTGCACTTTTTACATTTTTTCTTCTTTTCTTTTGACCTTATGTTAACAACCTATGTCAATGATACAGCATTGAACTAATTTGCAATTCATATTTAAGTGATTAAAAAAATACAGGACTGACATACCATACGGTGCTCAGCTGTATCACATATTTTTCATATCACTGACTGATACTGCTGTTTATGCTTAAAACTATAGCGTAAACATGGCAAGGTTTTGCTGTGGGATCTTTGCATTCAGAATTTCCTGTGTTTGGAGCAGTAGCCTCAACACATGCATATGATAGATGTGCAAAGAAGTAACTATGTTAGGTTAAATACTTTTTTCCGGGGGAAAAAAGGAAAAAAAAAAAAAAAAAGGAAAAAATTCTAGTACGGTAGCCTGCCATTTTTACATAGAAACGCAACATATTTTCTTAGGTTGCTGAGGACCGGCGTGGTCAAACACAAGAGTCCTGGTAGTGATGTGTCTTTCATAAATATTTGCAAACAACTTGGATTGGAGGAAGTGGAGAAATAGAAACTCGTGTATAGGTACTTGTCTGTATCTGCTTGTCCAGTGAAGCGTGAGCCAGAGACTGAATTTTGTGGGCATTTGTGAATGAAATAAGCACTGCCAAAGGGTAATGCTTGGGGTGGGTACCGGGAGAGAAGAGGAAAGGACAGGGTAATTACTTTTGTTAAGTCCTGCTTGTTGTAAAGAAATGAGTACTCCTGCCTTGCAACAGTGCTATCATCTGCCTTTGAATGTGGATTAAGAAACGAAGCAAGTGCCACTGCTGGTGATGTGGTCACCAAAAATAGCCAGGAGGCTGGAGCAGAAGCTTGCTCTCTCCTCATCTGAAAGGCTTGTCCTGACTGTGGGGCGCTGCTGTATTTAAGGGGCTGGAACCTGAAGAAAATGTGGCTATCTTGCTTTATCGTCTGAGCTGTGGTGGGCCATGAAAGCTTGTTCCTGAACAAAATAAAGTTTCTGAAGTTTATCATTGTAGAAGAATCACTTAATCCCTGGACATGTGTAACTATTGCAGTGATTTGGAGCAATTGCTGTTGCCAGTTCTGGGGTTTGCCTATTCAGTATCTTATGGCTGACTTGCTGCTGTGACGTGGCAGACAATAAAACTAAAAACTAGGAATGTTACCTGTTTTAAAACTGGCTGTGTGCTGTTAACCTTGCTATTTTTTCTTGCAGAAACAGATTAAATGCTTCACGGGAAGTAGACCCGGTAACCCTCCCGAACTGCCGGCTCATTAAAGGAATCGGTATGTGCTTAAAATAACTAAGTGCATTGCTTTTGTCCAGCCTTATTTTGCACTGGCTTCTTAAAGCCAGCTTCCAAGCCTTGTCCTGAAAACAAAGCGCTAATTTGACTTTCATTTGTTGCTTGAACTTGGGGATAGGGAGAAACTGCAGAAAGGAAATTGTACTGGAGAACTCATTTGGTATAATGCTTTTGCCTTCGGTATTTAAAATTATTGTTCCTTTTCTTGAAATTGAGTACCTTGAAAACACTTCTCCTTTGCCAAACCACTTAGGAAATGATCTGGCTTTTGAATGAGGGTGTACTGGCTCTTCAGGCAGGTACCTACAGGTGACTGTCAGCTAGTGACCTCTTGAAGACAGGATGTGCTGTAAAGGTGGAAGCTTTTGGAGAAGGCCACAGGCATATGGTAAAGGAGTGGCTGCTAAATACCAGCCAGGGTTGCCCACCTTAGTGCCACATTTTGTGGAGATTTAGGAGCTGGCTGGTACCGTGTGGTGCCAGTGGCCAGCAGGAGCTCGGCGGTTGTGCAATGCAGCTGTGTGGTTTCAAAGAGCAAGGGGTTACGTTTGTCATCATAGTCTGATTTGCAGAGAGGTTTAACAAAGTGGCTGAAGTATTGACTTTGTACTTTGGGTCATGTGTTCAGCGCTCAGAAATTCTGTCTTATTTTTTTTCTCTCTGATTAGGATAACCAGTGTATAAAATTGATAGAGTTGAAATGGATTGCTTTTTTGTGTCTGCCTTTCTTAAATAATAATTTTTAAACTTAATGCAGGCTCAATGGCTGGGGATTTTCCCCTCCTTAGTATTTTCAAAAATGCCTTAAATTCTGTTGAAATTTGCCTGGATTTTGCATGTGTGAAAAGTCATTGAATGAGCGTTAACAGCCTTGCCTTTGAGCTTGCTGAGTCACTGATTTGATTTCATAAATCTTGCTTCTTACTTGTGTCAGGATTACTGACAAGTCAAATTACTGCCATGGATGAGTGTATGCAGAGTTCCTTTGCCTGAGGTTATGTACAGAAAAAATTGCATTTGAAAAAATTTCCAGCTCTTCTCGATTGAGCTGTAATTTACTCATACAAGACTCTGATTAATGCTTGTTTGATGGTGATTAATACAATTCTTTTAAGCGTATCACTGTTGCAGTCTTTATAAGACTTTTTTGCAACATGATTATTCTGTTAAAGAAGGAAGGAAAGCTCTAAATGACAAACAGAGTTATGTTTCATTTCTTAAGTGTCTCATTTTTAGTGCCTGACATTTGCATGGAGATTAGATGACTTCTGAGAACCTGTCTCTGCTGTAGGCTGCACTGGATCAATTTACAGAGCTTCATTTCTGCTTCTTACTGTGGTCCTCTAACACTACCCCTTCCCACTGAGCTCTGCACCTTGCCTTGCTTTTGCTCTGTTGCTTATGGCTCTTTAGAAAAATTAAAATGCCAAAAGTTAATTCAAAGTGTCCAATCTGGCAGAAAGAGAAATAACAAAGAATTTTCGCAAACTTTAAAGTTGTCATGCTCACTCAAGTGTCTTCCAAAATTCATTTGTTGTGACTAGGGGCGTTATATTATTCAGGTTGCTCAAAGAGTCCTGATGCCCAGATGCTGCCTCGGTAGCGCTGTTCAGACCAGGGGGTTTTCAGACCAGATTTGTAAGGTTGCGTCTGAGAGTGACTTTGTGTAAGGATGTCTTTCTTCATGGACCTCTTGGCCTCCTGGGCCTTTTTCATTTAAAGTGCACTGATGAAGTTGAATAAACATTCTGTCTTTATTTTAATGTTTAAAACAGTCCTTCCAAACTCTTAAGTGAGACAGGTTCCAGAACTGGATCAGCTCTGGGCAAAATAATATTAAACTATCTGTTCTGCACATAGAAAAAGAGGCCTCTGGTACAGCCTATGAATTGTGTTAAAAGAGGTGGATCTATAGTAAGTGAAGCAAACCCAGAATCAATGGAAAATTTCTGTCATGGACCCATTTCTGTTTGCACAATTTCATCTTTTCTGTAACTCTTTTTTTAAGACTTTGATCGATTCTGCATTTCAAATATTGTGCAATGTAAGCATAGATACAAACATTGAACAAACCAATAAAAAGTTGCAGCATGGCTTAAACCTCATTCACAAATATGTAGGAAAGGCTATATTTGTAGAATAAACAGTAGCTTCTGATTTTAATTGCAGCCTAATCATATTACTGGTTTATAATAAACTAACCATATCTTCTGTACTAATCCCCTAAAGTTCCAGAAGCTACTATAGAAGTTGCTGGAAATGCTTGCATCTTGGAAGAATTAGTGGGATATAGGCAAAATAGTCTCATGCTTTTGGACATGAAATCCAGATTTTTTTTTCTTTTTTTCTTTTTTTTTTTGTTAGATACACCTGCAAAATACATCATACTAAGATAAAATAAAGAAAACAAAAAGCCAACATTTCTAGATTCGGCTCAGTATCATTTAATTTTTTTTAACTGCTGCCTGTTCAGGAAATCTAATGGACAAGCTGGGCTCAGTGATACCATTAAACAATATCCTGCAGCTAACTGATACCTAGTAAATCAGTTCCTAACTCTCCTGTCCCATATAGCGCCTGCAGCAGCCCAGAGCGCCCCCAAAAGGGGGCCCTGAATAGAGCTCCTGAGCTTCCCTGTGGCCGGCTGTGTGTCTCCATCCCCTCCTCGCTGCCTCCACGGTGCTGGCTCAGCATGGCTGCTCTGAATCAGCATTTCACTGCTCTTTGGATGGCTCTCACTCGCTTCCACACGCACCAGGACCTGCCATGAAGTGCCCAAAATGTGCTTTGCTGGGCAGTTTCTTTGGAAGCCATGGGGTGCGGGGCTCTGAGCACGCTCCTTCCACTGGAAACTTGTAGTTTTTAATTATCTGCTCCCAATTAGCCTGCTCATCTTTCTGCTTGGCAACTTCATTAATTCAGTAGTGATAAATTGTTATATCTCTGTTTATTTGCTCACCAGTGTGCACTGCCAGTAGAAGCAGTCTGTCCAGCTCATGTCACCATGGCAATTGAGCCTCTCAGCATTTATTTGTGCTGTTATCCTTGCAGCAATCCTGGGAAGGGAAGAATCACCACTAACCCCATTTTATAAATTAACCCAGATGTGAAGAGATAGGAGCAAAGGGAAGGATTTTGTCATTTAAACCAGAGTGTAAGCCAAGATGAAAAAAAAAAAAGCCCAAATTCAAAACTTTAATTGGAAAATACAAGCTCTAAATGTCTCTGGACACATCAGTGCAGATGATTGCTCCCTGCTTGAGCCCAGTCAAAACTCAGAAGCAAAACTCAGGGGTGGAATAAGAGTCTGGCTCCCCCCAAAATATATGATCAGACCCTTTGCTCTTCAGAAGGCGGGGATGCTCTGCTTGTTGGTTTCATGGGGTGGAGCAGGAGCTTGCTGTGGCTGAGAAGGAACTGGCCCTGGTTCTCAGTGAGAAGTTGTGCCACTGCATCTTCCCAGGAACTTTCCTGAATGAGTGAATTGGGGTTTCTGGTTTCTCTCCGCCAAGTCTGTCAGTGATCCTGGGATAAATTATAGCCCAGCCTAATCAGTGCTGGGATAAATAGGAGTTACCTAAAAGCAAACAGTAAACCCAGATCGAATTTGCAGGTGCTTCCTTGGGAGGAGGTGTTGAGGTGCCATGTCCCACATCTGGTCTATGGCAAAGTAGGAGGAGGTGTGGAGACATGGGACAAGCTGGGTGGGAAAGTCTTTTGTTGGTGGCTCTGTTAAAGAAAACCTACAGAAGAATTTGCTTTAAGCAGATGGTCCTGAGTGGTTTCCGTCATCATCTGGGAAGTGGCTTGTTGGGAATTCTGTTTTTGTTGGTGATTTGGAGAAGAGAGGGGAGGCTTCTCAGGGGACTGATAGAAATGGAGGATGGCAAAGGGGCTTGGAGCATTGGATGAAAAGCTATATGGAGAGAGTGCTTGATGAAAGCCTGAAATTGCTCTAATGTTCTTACAGGCGATACAGGAATTGTCAATGTTGGAGATGATTGGCTGCAGTTAAAAGTGTGGTCTAACTATTAAAGCCCTTAGCTGCTGTAGATATAGTAGGTTCTCTGTCACTTGAGAGCTTTAACTAAATATTTGGCAATCCATGTTCCTGAAGTGTCCCAGCTCAACCAGGAGAATTATTGTGCAGAATTCCCAGAGCTGCCTTATGCAAGCCCAAGGCCTGAGTCATGGGTACAGTCCTGCCCTGGAAATCTCATTGCCCACACAAATCTCTTGCTGCAGAACACTGTCTTCAGAAGCTGGTGATTTATCCCGCACTGTCAGGGGCACATGGAGCTGGGTGGGAGACTGGCTGGCCACTGCAAGGGCACCCCTAGCCCCCCAAAAAAGGTGAACTGCAGTACTATTTCCTAACCTGACATGCTGTCTTCTGCTACTACTTCTAATGTAATGTGTTCTTTTCCACTAACATCATTGCATGTGCAGTCATATCAGAAGGGTGCATTCAGGAGAGGTGGAATTGTACTAAAAAGGAATTTTTTTGCAATGGAAAATATCTGATGTCACCTGAAAAGTCCTGGTTATCTTTGTTTTGCAGAAGCCGGTTCAGAAGACATCGACATACTTCCCAATGGACTGGCTTTCATCAGCTCCGTAAGTGCCATGCCACCTCCCCATGCAGGGGCTTGCCTTCTTCCTTAACTGCAGAAGTCACAGGTGAAAATAGCAGGAGGGACTCTTTTCTAGAAGGCTGGCTGGCTCCTTAAGAATGGCTCAGGCTTGTGTTGGCTTAGTTGTCATTCCTGTCTGCTTGAGCAAGTGCACTTCTTGTCACAGAAGTGTTGGTGGCTCTGACCCATGTACCCTATTGCGCTCACTTATCTGCCCACATAACCTTGACTTTCTTTCATGCTGCTTCATGGAAATGTTGAAATTTCAATCCTCTGTCACATTAAGAAGATGTATGAATTCCATAATTAAAAAAAAAAAAATCAGATTTTGTGTATTGCTCATGTCATTCCTGGGGTTTTTTTAGCCTTTAGGACATAGGTTTTCCAGCTTTTCTTTGCAATCAAGATAGCTGGTGATTGTTTTCTAAACCAAAAGCTGATGTTTTCATCTGTGTGTTCCAGGGAATGATTAATTTGCAATGTTCATGCCAGAAATTGTGATCTGTTGCACTGCTGCTGTTTCACATGGCTTTACCCTGTTGTAGTGGTGTCTGGTTTCCAGTTTGTCCCCACAGTGTGTCAGTTCCTAGATGGGATGTGGCTGCAGTGGGGGGCCGTGGTGCCTTGGGCATGGCTGCTTGTCCCTTCCACACAGCTTGCTCCCTCTGCACTGTGATTGTGGGCTGGCCAGGGAGAGCAGAGCCAGTCCCTTCACCTCCATTGTGGCTCAGCAGGCTGAAGCAGAGGGACATCCTGCTGTGTTCTAGTGAGTCTGAACAAGACTCCAGCATTTTCAGCTGTGTGATGCTCCCATTTACCTTTTACCCAGAGATAATTTCCTTGTGTTTTGATTCTCTAGGGCTTGAAATATCCGGGATTAAAGAGCTTTGCTCCAGACAAGCCAGGTGAAATATTTTTGATGGATTTGAATGAAGACTATCCCAGAGCAGTGGAACTGAGAATCAGCCGAGGGTTTGATCTGTCATCGTTTAACCCTCATGGAATCAGCATCTATGTAGACAGAGGTAATAAGTTTGAGGTGGTGGCAAATACTGGCCTCAGGAGCACAAACAAAAATGCTCTTGCAGTATCTGAAATAGCTTGCGCCTGCTGGGAGACAAAAAGGTTTTGGAGTTTTTTATCTTTGTTGGTCTCTTTTCTAAATGTCAGCCGTTAAAGGAAACACATTTGCACATAATCTCAGTCTGCCTGAAACAGAAAGATGTCCTGTATATTAAAAGGAAAGGAAACATGGGAAACATTTTAGTTGAAAACCACAGAAAATTTATTTTACCAGTTTACATCTCTTTCACACTGGGCTCAAGGAGATACATCCTTCACCAGCTACTAGTACCAAGAATGGAAACTTTTGTGGCAAAACAGTAAATTATCAAATCTCTGTAAATTACCAAAACCTCTGTTACTCTTGGCCAAACCAGGTTCTCCTCTCCAAGATATGCTTACCTATGTCAGGCTCTGACTACCAATAAGGTATCTTTTTTCCTGTCCTTTCACTAGAGATTTTAGCAGGGCAATTAGAAGTCTGCAGATATTAAGAGAACCATTTCTGCAACTTGACCTGTGTCCCCACACAGTCACCCTTTAAGGGAAGGTGTTGGAAAAATCACTGGTGGCTAATTTGGGGTCTTATCAGAAGGCCTGGGCAGAAGGGCTGCAGCCTTACACAGAGTGAAGGAGCAGGATGCTCCTTCTGCTTTCTCAGGGAATGTGGCAGACAAACAAAGAGCCCAAACTGGCTGGGCCACAACCCCCACTTCCAGCTGACTGGGGCTGTTTCACAGACTGCAAAACCCAGTGGCTTGGGCACAAGGATGAGGCTGTGATTTCTTTCTTCCTTGACAGAAATAGCCTTGGAGAAAATTAGATGGAGATTTAGACCCAGTTGCAGAGGCATCCTGCAGTATGTGGGTGCTTGTGCCTCTGCCTCTGAAGAGCTGTGAGACAAATGCACCAAACTCAGCATGTGTGCTGTACTAGAGGCTGCATCAGTGCTGGGGTGCTCAGCTATGAAAACTGCTGCAGAGAATTCAACTGTTTCCATTCTTTTTTTAAGATGACACTGTGTACCTCTTTGTTGTGAACCATCCCCATCAGAAGAGCACAGTAGAATTGTTTAAATTTGTAGAAGATGGCAATGCTCTTGTACACCTGAAAACCATTCGACATGATCTTCTGACAAGGTATTGGACCCAAGTACCATCTTCCCCCAGAACAGGCTGCTTTAGTGAAATCCAGTGTAGGATGATTTTTTTGTTTTAGGGTATAATTAGTATGAGATACTTCCTCTTTAACCATCATCCCTGTTTCTAATATTGATTACTTCTTATCTGTGTAATCAAAAGCTATGTTTCTTTAATCTCTTCTGTAAACTAGATTTTTAATAGTTGCATCACTAAATTAGTCTTAAGAACTGCTGTGATTGATGCCGGTGAGAAAACTTAACTTCTATTTCTCCTTCTGTCATGTAACCCACTCTTAGGTCATTGCAGGTATGAGTCTCTAGATATTCCATTCTGAATTTGCTGCACTGTAAAAATAAACATACATTTAGCTTTTTATCTTTTTCTTCCATGTAAAATTTTCTTGGTCTGTCCTACTGCAAAATGATTGTAAGATAAACAGAACCAGACTGATAAAGTTGTTACAACACCTGCCTGTTCTCAGTTTTTCACTTGAATGTAATGAAAAGAGAGAAGAATTTCCATGGGCTTATGGACAGGCAGCCAGATCTTTAGTTGATGCCCTGTGGTCCTGTTCAGGTCTCAACATTGCACAGTCCTGGCTCATGCAAAAGAAGATAGAAGTAAAAAGGATCTAAATAACTCAGTGTCTACCTGCAGAACCACCTGTAATTGCAGACCCCTTATGTCTATGGGATGACCATGTCCTGGCTGGATTCTTGGCAGTCCTAAAATGTTTCTTCATACCATTCATTTCATTATTTTTAATTTTCTCCATCTCTTTTTATTTTCTTTTTTAGTGTGAATGATATAGTAGCCATGGGACCAGACAGTTTCTATGCTACCAATGACCACTACTTCACCGACTTCATCTTGATGTTCGTAGAGATGTTTTTGGGTTTAACTTGGTCAAATGTTGTTTACTACAGTCCAAAAGAAGTTAAAGAAGTAGCCTCTGGCTTTTATTCAGCGAATGGAATTAACATTTCACCTGACAAAAAGTAAGTTTCTCCTTGCTTTAGATTTTGTGCGATCACACAAAAGAATCCAGAGATCCTGATTTGTACCCAGGGTTCTTCTGTGGTCAGGTGTCTAAACTGGTTGATGTAAGGTAAGGTGCTGCCTGTGCAAGATCGGTGATAGAGAGAGGCTGTAGTACTGAAGTTGCATGTCTCGGTGTTCAGCAGCAATGTTTGCGGCTTTGCGTGGTAGTTTATTGGCAGTGAGATCAAAGGTTGCTGCATTTTAACCGGCTGATACAGGAGTTTGTGTATATTGCTTGCAAGGATTAACAGGGCAGAGTTTCTGCGAGTGGGGAGCATTCTACAGTCCTAAAGGTCTGTGTGACTGAATCAATCAGTGCTATGCTGTGGACAGGTGATCTTAAATTTAAAAAAAATAAAAAGGCATAATTTTTGATTTCTAGTTCCAAGGCCTATTTTGGTGTTGTAATGGAAGAACTGGCACAGTGTGAAGCTACATTAGCGTCTCAGCAGGTTCAGCAGGTTGGCTTCGTTTCAGTGCCCTGTGGCCTGCTTGCAATGTCTGTGGCTGTGTGAGAACTGTGGGCTGGATTCCTCATAGGAAGAGCTGGGCTTGCACAGGGGGAACTGTCTGGTTTTCATGTCTTCTTACTCATACCCATTGCTGAGAGGTGCTTTGCTTTCTTTTGAAGGTACATTTATGTTGCAGATCCACTGGGTCATAATGTCCATGTTATGGAAAAACATGCTAACTGGAATTTAACTCATGTAAAGGTAAGGTGCTGCTGTTCTATAAAAAGAGGCAAATGTGAATTTTGAACAGAATAGTCCCCATGGATGCTTGAGATGTCAACATGATCATGTGTAAAGTTCTGGCCTGGGTGGCTCCTGCTGTGGGTTTGCAGAGGTGCTGTGTGCCCCATTAGAGAGCTTCAGGTCTTCCACCCTCCCACCAGAACCAGAGAGGAATCCTTGGGCGTGCTGTTGAGCCACAGTGGAAGTCTGCCTCAGGCAGTGTGGGTCAGAGCACAAAACACTGAAGGAATCAACAGACATGTAGGTGTGAATGAGCTGATGGGGGAAGCTCAGAGCAGCAGGCAGGTTTCTCATGGCACAGAGATGGGGATGATGCATACCAGGGGAAAAGAAAAACAAAACTGGGCGAGAAAATACTTTCTTTAAAAAAAATCAGTCTAAGTTATGTCAGAAGAGTCTTGGACAAGTCTATTCGTTATGTTATAGTTTACTTCCAGGACTTCTGATAGCTTTAACTTCTTGTTTTTCCTCTGCGTTGGATAGACACTGCAGCTGGACACTCTGGTCGATAACTTGTCTATTGAACCTCACACTGGAGACATCTGGACAGGATGTCATCCCAATGCAATGAAGCTGTTCCACTACGATCCTGAAAATCTTCCTGCCTCTGAGGTGCCTTTTGGGAGACATCACTGGTCTCTTGGCTATGTCTGTGCCAGAAAGTTGTTTTGTTCCAATCACCCTGGTATAACTTAATCACATTACATAGAGGAGGGCCTAGCCAGCCTTTGTGAAAGCAAAGACTGAGCTGGCTTCCACTCTCAAGTGGAAATCTGAACAGCATATACTCACTAACAAACACCTGTTCAGATCCTCAGGTGACAATTGAATAATTTCTACCCAGTAGCTCAGTCAGTTTGGACTCCTCAGGCTGCTTTCTGTTCAGCTGTGGCCACGCACGCAGATTCCGATGAACTGCATTAAGGACTGGGCCAGCATGTCTTTGCCAAAGTAAACATAATTGACTGAGTGCAAAGTGTGACTAGAAATGTCTGCACAGTAATGATTAATCTGTGCAAGTGTGGTTCATCAGTGGGTGACACTGTAATTCTTCTTTCCTTCTGAAATCAATGAAGTACTGGCCTCACGCTGATAGTGGCCACAAGTGCATCTGGCTGGTTGGTGTCCATTTGATTTCAGCCTTGTCTGAAACTCTGTAAGACATTTTTCAAAATTACCATATTCAATAGCAGTAGATTTATGATACTAGGCAGTTGTTTACTCTCTGGAAAAAGCATGAAAATAAGAAGATATTAACTAACTCTTTAGCTGGAAAAAAAAAAGTGCATGTTTCTAGTAGTGGGGATGACCGCCTTACTTCCTTAGAGATGTAGGGTCTCTGTTGCACAACCACTTAAAACCAAAAAATCAGTGTTTGTGGACTGTGCTTTCCTGAAGGCCCTATCACAGGAAGCACATGGCTGCAATTATCAGTAGCTGATCATCCTAACTAATTTGTTTAACGTGCTGATACTCCCTCCATGCCTGGAGCATTTTCACCTATGACCGTTTCAATAGATGTATCTTCCCCTTCTGGCAGGTTCTGCGCATCCAGAACATCCTCTCGGAGGAGCCTGTGGTGACACGTGTCTACGCTGACAATGGCTCTGTGCTGCAGGGAAGCTCAGTGGCATCCATCTACGAGGGAAAACTGCTCATTGGCACCGTCTTCCACAGAGCTCTCTACTGTGAGCTATAGCTTGCATGGGTAAGATCTGCTGCAGTGGAAAGGGTTTAATTCCTTGGGAACTCAGTTTCTGCTAGATTGCTAACAACAAGACTGTTGCAATAAAGGTTAACTGCAGTAATGGAATGTATTTTAGCCTTCGTCTCCAAAGTGAGACTTCTATGCAATAGTAAAGGAAATGGAATTGAAGGTGAGAAATTAGTTTATTTGTGTAATGGGGAGGACCTCATAATAGTAACAAAAGGGTAACCTTGAAGTTCAACTTCAGATTGCAAATGACTAAACTGTCAAGACACTGAACTGTCTGTGCTGGCTGGATTTCTGGTTTGGTGTGTTGTTTTTTTTTTTCTCCTATGAGAAAACCGATTTTGTAAGTAAGAATTACTGACTACCAGTGTGGTGTGTGTTATTGTCACTGATCCCTGGGCCTTCCCAGGGACTGTGCAAGGGGTTCTTCTTCTGAATCTGCCTATTGGCTTTCCCTAATGCTTCCAAAATAACTGGAAGGTGAATAAATGTTATTTCAGTCTCGTCCATTTCCCCTTCCCCCTTCAAGCCATTTCCTAGCATTACTCCAGGTTCCTAAATTTTTCTTAATCCTATTGAGAAAAGAGTAGGGCATCACTTTGGAGTGATTTCTTACTGAGTGTTCCAAAGGGAGTTCAAAGAAGTTTTTTTTGCTTTTAAAGGGTGGGAAACATCTCCTGAGCACCTTCAGTGAGAAGTGCATTATCAGTGACTGGTGTCTGTCACAGCAAAGGGTGCTTTTCTGGGTGCTTTGCCACCATGACTACCCCTGAGCCATGTTCTGCATTTAACTTCCACTCGTCACGGAGCTGATTGCTGCTGTGCAGCAGGCACCACTTCATGTTTATCCTGCATCAGTTATGGATAACATCTTGCACTGCTAAAATCCCTATCCAGGTTTCCATCAGCTGGTGTTTTGGGAACAGCCTTAGTTAGCAGTCACTTCCAATGAACTGAACTGAGTGTTCTTTGAAGCTGGAAGTCAGTTTTGTGCTCTCCAGTGTGCACAGCAAGATGGCAGTCTGACAGAAACCTCTATTTGAGCCACCACTTTTTTTCCTGTGAGCTGTTCCTGCATTAGTGCAGATAACCTTACCTACAGAGCAGCTCCTGGTCCTCTTTCTGTCCAAGTTCCCAGCTGTGATCAGCCTTCCAGTTTTGTGAGAGATGCTGACATCCAGTTAAAGGCTCTGTTGTTACCTGTGGTGGCTCTCCTGCCAGGGTTGCTGCTGTGCTGCCTGCACCTGCCTGCACTGGCTCTTCTCAGCATCTTGGCAGCCCCTCCAAATGCTGCCACCAGACAGACCTCTCCAGGGCTACCATCCCCTCTGCATCCTTGCGCTGATGCAGTAGCTTTTCCTCGCTGCAGTTCTTCCACCTCTGTGTGAAGAAAAAAGGTAGGCTGCTCCAGAAGGGTGAACTTGGGAGGAGAAAGAACCAATCCCCAGGCGCCAATTGCTATGCTTTGTTGTTCCCTACTGCAGTCTGCTCCAACACCAGCCACAGCCCCTCCAGTCTGGAGAGTACAGGGCAGGTCCAGTACTTTGAAAACAGAGGAGTGCTTCTGCCTACAAGACAGAGAAAATAACCCAGTACATAGTAGGCCAAGCACCGAGGCAGGAGCCAGAGTACATGCAAACCCTCCTGTCTGGGTTTTCCCGTTCTGGCTGGGAGGAGGCAGTACTGCAGGCTGAGATTTGGGTGAGCAGTGGCCCTGAAGAGCTGTGTACTGACACCTGCTGGCTCCTGTGCCTTCCCTTTCTGACAAGCCTCATGGCTTTCATCCACTGGTAGGAAAAGAATTACTGCTCCTTCCCTGAGGGAAAGGGACAGCTCTAACCAGATCAAGGAGTCAGAGCCAGGGCTCGTGGCTGGGGCAGTGCTGTATGGGAGGGACGGTGTGTGGCTGCAGTGAGCTGTGTCTTGTCACATCACCCATCCCCTGCCCTCAGAAAGTGTCTACTCCACCCCGCGCTGCCACCAGCGTGCTGGCACAGACACTGCCTGGTGTAAGGCACGTCCCTGGGCACAAGTTATGCGAGGTTGAAGAACTGAGCCAGCGGCATGCTTGGTTCAGTCACTGAGCCCTTCCTGATGCCAGCTTCCCTCTGCTGCCATGGAAGAAAACTCCGTCACATCCATGTACTGGTACAAGTGGCTCATGATGCGAGGGTCTCACGATGGCTAGAGGGGGAGACTTGAGTGATAGTTAACCCTGTGGCCAATTGACTTCTCTTTTGGGGGCAGCCCTGCATTAGCACCTCTGTGCACAAACTGTGTTCATAGCTTCTCTCCACAATGCTCACAGTCGATCTGCAGACTTGAGCACTGCCCAGGCTTCACTGTCTGCCCATGAAGGCTTTGGTGACAAGGACTCAACTGTTTGGATCGCAGTTTTGAGTCTTGCTGACCATGGCGTGCAGCCCTTCCTTCCATGGAGTAGAGCTGGCCCTGAATGAGGGCAGCTTTTGTCGCAACCCTTTGCTGTACTTGCCTTTGGCATTACCTAACCCTGGCTTTGCTGCTCGTTCCTTAGCAACTTTTCTCCCTGCAGGACACTTTCAGTTTCCCTTGGAAATGGTGTACTTTCCTACAGGAACTTGGAATCCATTTTCAGTCTTGAGGAACAGATGTCATTCCCGGAGCCCAAGCTGAAAGAATTGCTCTGAAGGAAGTTTTCACAGTAAGGAGAGGTTGGGCTCTTAGCTTGTTCATGATTAGCCATCAATGGCCTGCACAAGCATTCTAATGTGATTATTTTAGGACTGTGCCATTACTCGTTCTAAAGTGCCATCTCCTAAAGAGTTATATCATGCATCAGTGGCAGTAACACACTGAAATGCTCACTGGTCACTCTGCTGGCCCTGGATTGATTCTATGGCTGTAGAAGTGCTACAGCCATTTCCCTCAGCAGTGGCAGAAGTAACCCATCAAAACATTAATTTCACGTTTTACAGTGGCTTAAAAAATCTTCAAATGAGCAAATCTACACATTGTTGGATCTTGCCAAGCTTCTACTTTTTTGTTGGTTTTGGCCTTTCAGAAAATAAAGACTGTCTTCACTCACTACTGGCCTTTTTTTTTTTTTTCTATTCTAAACTACTCCTGTACTGAAGGTTTTCCCATCTGAAGCACAGGCAAGTGATGAGCCTTATATTTTCCTGCATTTGAGAGGAGAGAGATCATAGCTATCTGCTCTTAGTGATAGGAACACTTTGAATTTTACCCTGTGGTGAGGAGGGCTGGAGGCACGTTGCCAACCTCCTCTACAGGTATCCCAGCCTGGCAGTGCAGAGGTGGGAATTGAAACTGGGCCACCATGCATTGAAGGGGTGCTGGGCAGAACAGAAACAGCAAGAGCCATGCTGGGGTACAGCTTCTACCTCTCAGCATGAAATCACCATTTCATAAAATTCACTGGAAGCTTCAGTGCAAAAACAGCAGTGCTGGAAGATGCAGCTCAAGCCTGGCGTCCCAATTACAAGGGAACCTGCACAGGGAAAATCCATGCTTGCAACCTGGAGGAGGGCATAACCCATCATCTTTAACAAGATGTAGAGCAGTTCTGGGCATTTCAGAAACAAAACTGCAGCTATCTCAGACAACTTGCACAAACAAGAAAAGTGTATGTATAGATGTCTCCAAGCTTAGGAAGCTGTTGAGCAGACACATTTTACATGTCAGTTGTGGACTTGAGGCCTCATAGCATAATGAACTTTTAGTTAAGATAATAATTCCGTGGAATGAGGATTCTTTTTATCTTCTTGCAGGTGGTGGCTATATTAGCAGAAACTAAGACTTACTATTCAGTCATTGGGAAACACAAACTGGGCTAGACAGATTAAGTGCAGAGTATTTGGCCTAGATTCTGCCAGATGCAAATCCACTGAAATGACTACACGAATCGGACAGTCTGTGCCCTCTGCTTTTCCCTTACTTAATGTGTTACCAAAATCAAATAAATAAAGACATATTAAACATGTTCAGTAGAAGAACTGCTGTACTTTGACTGTATAAAATGCCTGTTGTACCTAACCTACACTTGAGTGTAAAATGTAAAATTTTTTATATACCAAAACTAATCCAGGACTTTTAAACACTGACGTGTGAAAGCAGCCTATTTTTACGTCAACCTGCAGCAAAAGACTGAACGCTACATTTCTTCTGCATATGAAGAAAAAAGGTCATTCTCTTTCCTTCCTTTTTTTTTTCTTTTTACATAATTACAGATTGTAAGTAAGACCCATTTGGATGCCTGTGAATCATGCCAATTTGGCTAAGAGCTAGGATTAAAATAATCTTTGGCTGAGCAGAAGGAAGGAAAGAACAAGCAGGGCAAGGTCCATATCCCCTTTCATCCCCCAGTCTGACCCATGCAGCTGTCCAGTCATGCTCAGCATTTATTATTTCTTCTGGAGTGACCAACAGGCAGGAAAGTGAGGACTCAATACAAATTCTAATAAAGATTCAGGAGTTATCATTTTATTGCATTCGTTGTCTAACAACAATAATACTTACTGGCAAGAAATTTATTTACACTAACAAATTAACTTTAAACCACAAGGATTTGTTGTTTGTATTTAAACTGTAAGAAAACAAAGGGCCACCATGATGTTTTGTTTTGATGTCTCCCAATAATTAAATATTAACCAAAGTTATCTTGGGGAAAAATCATCAATCTAGAGAAGTTCATATTAACCAAGCACAAGAGAACAAGCTCAGACATGGTACTACTGTGTCCTTCATGCAGGTGATCAGACACCAAGATTTACAAACAAAAAGTTCAGGATAACATGCACTTCATATACATTTGACCTCTTTAAAAAAAGACAAAAAAAATGAAAAAATCTGAAGCGCAACCATCTCTTTAACCATACAAAAAGAAACAATGTAAGAAGCCAATTTTTACAGTGAGCACAGTGCATTTTAGTCTTTTAGCTGCCTGGTCTTCTAGCAATATGTGTAACTCTTGACAGTGACCAGTGAGATACCATTGCCACATGACTTGGAAATATGAAAGCAGTTGTTCAGACAGCAAATGTGTATGGGAAGGTACAGTCAGGAGAGGTTCACTGTGCACTCTACTTCCAGATGGGCTGGTTACTACTTACGTCTGGTGTCCTGTGATCCCCCTTTCCTTCAGACACTTCTCACTGGGGCCTGAAACCACTTCCACCGCTGTCAGTGGTGAAGCTCCCACCGGAAACCCAGCAGGAGGCCCAGGCTCCTGGTTTATGTAGGTTGGATCCAATCTCATGAACTGCCCTCCTCACCTCTCTGGAGGAAGAGACCTGCCTAACGCCACAGGTTCCACAAACCCTACAGTTTATTCTTAACACAGTCCACACTTCCCAAAGAAACAGGCAGCCCAAGGCACTACGGCCAAACCTTCCTAGAAGATGCGCATCTCTTAAATCATTATTTAATGCTGACAGCAAAACCACCAGTTAGTACGGCCAGTTAGTAACAGAAAGCTCATTTTGTATTGAGGGATTGGAGGGCTCAATGTCAGGACTCAAGTGTCACAGCTTTGAAAAATCAGTTTTACAGGTGGAAAACGTACAGTGAGGTCTATAGAGGAGGTTAACAAAAGGGCCTGTGGTATCTGCAGATGACCCACACTCCACTGTGGTAAGTGGCAAGTCACCTCAGATGACACATGTCATCCTGCTCAAAAACGAGCTGCTGAAAGTGCTACAACAGAACTCAAAGTGGGGGTTAAAAATGCAAAAAAAGGGTTTCCTTCCTAGAATACTGGCACTGAAGTAAATGATGATCCTTATTACTGCAGAACTGGATTCTGCACTATTAGAAAGAGTGGCATTTCTTTCTCTTAGAAGTGAAACACAATTCTCAAAAACTATACAACATTGCCTGCCTCTTACTTGCCAGTCCATGAGCCAGGAGGTGAGGGTGGAGCAGCTCAGGAGGAGAGGAGGCCTTGATGGAGGCAATGAAGTATGAGGAACCCTAATGCTCAGTGTCAAGCACCTCTGAATGTTAATGAGAGTTGAGGGCTGGCAAGTTTCAGAGGAAAGCTGCTCATAAATTCCAGTAAAGCTCAATTCTTGTGGTATTCCTGCAGCAACTACAGTCACAGTGCAACAGATGCCACTGCAAAAAAAAAAAGTTAAAAAAACATGAAAGTATTTGTATACACTGAAATACAAACATCACCTAACTCTGTTCAGCTTGTTATTACTGGCTTCTGTTCCACTGTGCAATTCTAACCCATGGCCTAGAACAGGCTCCACTTACAGCAACCCCCCAGAGCTGCTCAGAGCGGCAGGTGAAAGGCAAAGCGCAGCGGGCGATGCTCTGTGCACTGCAGTGAACAGGCTCTGCTCCTTCCTCACGCCCTGGGCCTGATCTCCCTGAGCAGGCTGAAAACAAATGGGGAGTTTTAACATAGAAGTTGCATGGATGCAGCAACCCACCATGTGGGAAAACAGAAGCTGGAAGCAATAAATGTCAGTATGTTTGGCTGATTTGAACAGAGCAAGGAGGCACGACTCCCTTCACAATGTCAGTGTAATAGTAGGTTTTTCAGGACTAAAGTAAATTGCAGTATCTTTTCTGGTTTTGAAAGTTCCATTTTTTGCTGACCCCTTTCTTCACCTTTTTAAAGGCTCAATATATTCAAAACCTGGCAAGACTTCAGCAATGAGTAGAAAACAGAGTTTACAGAACTGGCCTACCACCCAAATCAGGGAGAAAATAACTTCCCTAGCCTGCTGTGGTCCCCTGGGTGTAATGATGACACAAGCACAAAGCTCAAGGTGTAGAAACACCACACTGCCTGCACAGCAGTTTAACAGTGGCCAGGCAAGTCAGACAATCACAATAGCTTTAGCTCCACAAAATAAATATGCAAAGTAGGCGACAGGTACACCTGCATGTCATCCAAATGAGAAAGTCTGCCCAGTCATTTAGCACAGAATACTTGTTTCTTCTTATTACATCTAACCCCCCATGAGTCTGATTTATGGGTGTAATGCAGAAGTTTAAGTTAATAATGATGAGACATCCATCTTTTGTTTCATATGTCATTACACAATACAAGGGGAAAAAATGCAACACAATTTTAAAGGTCCTATAGAACACCAAGAAAAGTTTCAAACTGTGCTTTATATCTGTTATCCAGTGACATTTCTGGACGTCCCAAGATTGAGTTGCCATATTTAGTAAAAGGAACCACATAAATCTCTTATCACAGAAAGAAGAGCAAAACTCTTAACATTATTCCATTTGCTTAGTTTTCACATTGATCAAAATGTATTTCAATAATTTATATTTTAAATTTAAGCTACTTTTTTCTTTTGAGTTTGTTTTTTGTTGATGTTTTTAGTCTAACAATGCTCTCACAAAGCAGTAAAAATCCCCTGAATACTTAAAAGACTTAAGCTGAATTAGTTATTCTGCAGAGTAAGAACACAATTTACAATGATATTAGCTAGGCACTGTTCTAAGCAGTAAGAATGAAAACTTGGTGTATAATGCCAAACAGTCTGCTCAGGTTTCTAAGAAAACAAAGAACATAAACCAGGGACACCACCTCAGATTACTAGATACAACCTCTTAAACATTACTATATTGTAAACATAATTTATAAGGAAAATCATCTTCAAATGTATTTATCAACATTGTATTTAAAATATTAAATTTCCAGTTTCTTCCAGATAACTTCTCTTACTCAAAGAATGTTAGTTTCGTGAGACTGTTAAACATTTGTATATTTTTTTCTTCTCTGAAGAGCACAGAAAGATTTACTGCAATGTGTAATTTTCATTAGCAGGTGTATTTTTCTGCAGGTGGTCTATCTCGAGAAAAATATCACAAGCCTTTAGAAGTATTGGAAAGTATCTTTTATGGCAATTCCAGTTTTAGAGATGAATAAAATATACATCAAAAACCTGTAGAAATTGGATTTGGAGGAAGAAATAAAGCTAATGCTAAGTAGATCTGCTGTGTATTAATTTTGAATGAACTACACTCTCTCAGTTTACAGATCATTTTACATGTCAAAGACATTTTTAGAATCAAAAGAAATGTAACGATAAGCAGTGCACCCCAAGTGTTTCAAATCTGAGCTTCAGAGAACTTTGCAGAAACAAATCTGAATGCCATAGATTACAGAGCAGAAGAGAAGCCAAGCCAAACTAAAATAGACATTTTCTTCAAAAGAATTCAGTATTTGCAGTTTCAGGCTGGCACATTTTTAAGTTCAAGATTGTAACTTTGCATCACCATATAAAACAATGTATGGGTTGGCACAACTAGATGAAGACTGCCACTTCCAGGATGCATGAATGGGAAGTGGCACGTCTCAACTGCTACACAGTTTGCCTCAACTGTGAAGCAGTAAGGTAATACCTTCTAGCTTCTTGCTGTGGAGATTTGCCTGTTGTCTGTCCATTCTTTTGAAGAAAAACTGTATAGTTTAATGCTGCTCCTAAGAGGCAGTAACACCCCTACACTGCTTCTGTTTGTCATAGTCAAAACTACACAGCAGGCTTCACCAATGGCCTCACACACCACAGGAGTCTCTGAAGGATGTAATAGGACCACTGCTAAGCCATCAAAACATTCTACAGCCAATGTCCAAAATTCAGGTTTTGGGGGGGATATTCTTTAAACACATCAATCAAAGCAGTTAAAATGTGGGAGCTTCGGATTTAGTAACCATCACCTCCATGGCAGCATTGACCTTAACAGCAGTGTACTGAATTTAATTTTAACCAGAATAACTCATCTTCCTCTTTTTAAAGTGCAGTTCTGTAAGAAATGAAAATCTTTAGCAGACTCAAGTTTGATTATTGTTTCCAACACCAGCTTCATAATAGCACAGCACAAACCTTATTCTCCCAGTGCTTACTGGAGAATGAATCTGAAGATGTGGTGTTTCTCCTGGAAAAATAAAAACCTTGAAATAAAATAAACCCATTTTCCTGTTCGAAACACACAAAAAATAAAGCGTAGTGTGCTATAAGAAAGATGCCTGCACACCGGGAGCACAATGAAATTTATATAGATATATACGCTGTGCTCTAGTTAGAAATTTATCCTTGCTCAGATATCTACAGGATAAATATTATCCTCAGATTTCTGTGTAAACCCACATAACCATTTAAGGCTTTGCCTCCTTCCTGGATTAACTGTTGTACAGTTAACAGAAAGAGTTTCACCTCCTGTCTTTTACTCAGGAGTAATATCAACTCTCCTGTCTTTATCTCCAGTGTATAAGAAGAAGTCACTGAACAGCTGTATTTCCAGAGCAGTGTTGCTTAAAGATACTGACACAAGATGAAACTTACGCCAGCAGATGGAACTGAGTATCCAAACACAGTAAAGAAGGTGAACTTCCAGTTAGAAAGTAAAGTCTTATCAGACAGAGCACAACTTCTTTTACCCAGCTGAAGAAATGTTCACCAATCATATTGACTGGCCATCGTATTCAGAAGAGGTGAAGCAGTGGACCATGCTCCTTGGCATCATGCTGGTTACTGAAGTGACCAAACACACACAGCTCAATAGAGAAGAGTAGTTTGGAAGGAAACACCACTACACAAATATGAAATCTGTTAGCTGTCAACAAGAACAAAACAAACCAAGGGGCTGGGGTTGTTTCACATGGCAACAGCAACAGCAACAAGTGTAAACTGTGTATGCAGGAAAAGAAAACTACACAATATAAATTTCCCTAGTCATTCTATGTATAGCCCCATTTCTTTGTACAGAATCTTGGGTGATGAATACAACGAAGCTGAAGGGGCACCAGAGTGGATATGAGTTTCTCTTCCTTTGACGTGCCTTCACTTTCCGAACACAGCAGCATTTCTGCTTATCACTGCTCATTAGTGCCCTCTGTTGCACCTGATGAACACTTGTCTGTTTTCCTTGATCTCCTCTGCAGTTGCTCTTGTTCCTTCTTCCGAAGCTTTTCCCTTTGCTTTTCCATTTTCTCTTGAGCTTTGCGAGCCTTCTCCAAGGATGCTTTCATTTCCTTTAGCTTTTTTTTAATAATTGCTCTGTCCTGGGAAGATGTCATACCAAGAGCCTGAAGTGGGGAAAACAAAAATAAAAAGAATTTCATATGGTTTAATCTGTCACATTTTTTTTTTCATATTCTAGTAAGAACTCTTAGGCAGAAGACTGTAACGACTAAGTAAATCTGAGAGAGACTCAGATACATTATTGATGTGGAAGTACTACTTTCCATGCCTTCCACTTCTAGAATATTAAAGAATGAGACCTCATTGCCACCACCAATGCTGATTTCATTGATCAAATCAGGCAAATAAAATATTTGCTTGAAGTCGTCTAATTTTACATAGGACAAGACTTCCCAGTTCTCACTGCTATACCTTAATCAAAAGTTCAACTGCACTCTTCTAAAACCCTTAGAGTTAGTGAATTGCCATCAAAAAAATTCAGAAGGGAAACACCAGACTTGGACTTTCAGATCTGCTGAGCCTCCTACAACTCCTTCCTGTAATTATTTTTGACAGAAGTAGGCTCATATTTTCACTACAAGAAACAATGCATACTTTATACATCAAAACTATATTTAATTCTAACATAGTACAACTGATATCAGCTTATGCCTCCAGTATCCCACTAATCTAGTATTCTGTTGCTACTTCTGATATATGTCTGTCTACTATCTTCTCTGAATCACCCTTTCAGAGAACTGAGCTGGATAAGAAATCTGTGCAGGCAAATACCACTTAGACATTCTGCTATATGATTTACACATGCAGATATGGGTACATTATATACACCAAGAATTTTTACAAAGCAAATTCCCTCTATTTCTGAAGCTTCTGAATCCAATTGCATATGGGAATTTCTTAAAGTGTGGCTGTGGCTTTATACTCTGTGTTTATTATTCTAGTCTATCACCACACCACACATAGGGATTCACTACTTTATGGATGAATTCTTACTGCCTTTAAGATGTAAAGTGACAAAAAATACTATAGTTACTCTAGAAGCCCAGTCAGTTAAATACCTTGAGCTTACTGCCATCCAGCTGAAGGAGATGCTCCCCGTTTATGTTTTGGGCAGTGAATTCGGAAACATACTGTTCAAGGTTCAGGCTCATTAGCCAGTGGGAAACCTGCTGCACACTCCACTCGTGAACAGCATGACTGTGACACTGACCGTGCTTAGGAGATTGTCCATCGTCAAGGATCTATGACAAAAACATGCTACATTATTATTGGAAGGGTAACACAGATGAGTAACAACATTTTCATGCACAAACCTCCAGCATCAGAGCAGAGGTATCTGTATTATCTTTACACGACAGTAACAATTTCACACTGCTATATTACATCTCTATCTAACCAGATACCCAAGAATGAGTACAAGGTACCCAAAAAATCTTTTAGCTATAGAATCATAGAAGAAAAAGGGACTGGCATTCCTTTTAACCCAAACAGGAACTGAAAGGGCCATGTGGCACAATTCAAATCAGGTATGCTTGATTCCTCCCCAAGATTTCTATCCATCAAATTAGATGGTTTCTGAAGGATGCAATGAATTGTGCATTCCACTTCCTGGGCTCATTCACAGATCTTTATGATTTGTTTAAACTATAAAACAAGAAATTTAAGGGGGAAAAGAAATCCTCAGAAAACCACTCCAAAGTTCAAAGGGATGATATCAAACAGCCAGTGAGACTGATACTATTTATGGAAGACTAATGAGATGACACAGAGTAGCCATACTGTTGGGAAACATCTTGCAGAAAATGGACATATGAGCGACCTCAGTGCTTTAGATGCAGCTATGCTGCCAGGCCTCTGGGACTGCAGTGAGAAGCTGCTTGTAAGAAGCCTCTGTGGAGATCAACAGGGACAAGAATGTAAACTTACAGAGACTGCAGCAGAAGAACTGAAAAACATCGGCCACAGAGAGAAGTCACAAGGACTTTATTTTACACCAATAGAGTTGTGTGTTATTCGTGTTAACCAGTCACAGGGTGGTTTGCAGTGTGTGTGCTATCTGGGTTATTTAAGGGGTGTTTTCACAACAATAAACGGCATTTACCTTGATCATATTGGTCAGTTCGTAGTGTCCCTAGGTTTTCCCTAGTTCTCCCCTCGCAATGCCATACGGAACACACAGTGATCCCACAGCCCTGGCCCTGCTCTCATCACATTGCACTGCTGCAGGTGACAGCACAAACTGCACCACAAAGGGCAGATGGGGCATCAGCTGCGGAAGCAGCCCTGCGTCCCTGCTCTGCCACTTTATTCCACCCAGGGGTATGCCAGTAGGGCCTGAAACAAAAGCTACTCTGTCCTGGCTATGGTCAGCAAAGCAGCTGCTACAGGCTGCAGCAGCTGTCTGCTGTTAGAGCAGCTTTTACACTGGGTTAGACGATGCTGGGATCTCTCTCAGCTTCTGGCTGTCCAGTTCTCAGGGCTGGGGAAAAGACAGTTTAAGCACTATGTTTTTCTTCTCCTGTTGCCAGCAGGAGCTCAGCGCAGCTGATGCTTGCTCTAGTAGATCTGCTTTGACACTGACCCTCCTATCCCTCCCAGCATACTGCAAAAACTGCAGTTTGCTGTGGCCTTGAAAACTCTTGGTAAAGAGGAGAGGGGAATTCAAGACAAGGAAAGAGAAGCCAGTCACAGCTGCATGTTGTCCTCCAACAAGGGGGCTTGCCACACAACACCATAAAACAAGAAATGTGACTCTGCAAAGGAGACAATACATTGCCACACGATGTTCACACGATTCACCACAACAGCACACTAGTGTCTCACCTCATCATCAATCATATCCAGGCTCTGAGTGAGGGAGCAACAAAGAAATGAGAAAGAAAAGCATTATAGAAACAAAATACCAAACACGTAACAGCATGTAAAAGTTCAGGCAAGGGCAGCACCAAGATTTACAAACAGATACAGCTACTCAAAACCACAAAGATTTCTCTCAAAAAATTATTTCTAGAAACAAAGAGGTTATGTTGAAAGCTCAGCACACACATGGTTTGGCAGCTAAATCTGACCCTATGTCAATGAAACCCCTCTGGAGTTCCAGATCTTGACACCCTAGAACTGGTGGGAACCTTCCTGATGGCTTCATTTCTAAGAGCAAAAGCTCCTTACTTAGAAGAGAGCTGCCTGCAAGAACTGGGTTCCCTCTCCAGTCCTTCATTTTCTTCAAATAGTTGTGTCTGAGCTGCTGGAGGAGCCAGAGCCAAGGAGTACCTGCAGCAATGCACACTGAGAGGCAGAGGAGCAGTGCTAGCTTGACCCCAGCCACAGGGGCTGGGGAGGTTCCCACTGCAGCTCCTGCTGAACACGCTGCCTGACTTGGAGGCATCAATTTGGCACACAGCAGAGGATGGAGAAAACACGTTCATTTTTATAAACCCATGCCAGCTTGGTATTGTAGAAGTGACAGAGAGTTGAACGTGCAAAATGAAAGCATTTTCAAGCTTTTACTTCAATACCACTCGGAACGGCATTGTCACAATCAAATACATAATATAGGGGGTATTAAATATGGTAAGAAAATGAAATGTATTATCAAAATAGTACTAAGACTATATAGTGCAAATGATGACTTTGTTGTTTTCAGTAATTAACAGAATATACAGGCTTGCCTGCAGTCTCCTTTTGTTATAAGTTATTGCCCTTAATTACCTGCAGTAAGTAACCTTCAAAGAATGGCTGCATTCGTAAATTTGTCGTTTGGCAAATGGGGTTGTGCAGAAGAGCCCTTATTCTTTAAAACCAAGTAAACTATACAAACAATAATAAAAAACCCCTAACTATCATACAAAAACCAACCAACCATCCAAACAAAACCCCAAAAAAACAAACAAAAAAAGAAAGATAGGTACTTCAAGTTCCTCATGTCTGGAAAAAAAAATCTGGCTCAAATCTCACACAAAAAATGTGAAGTTCGTAAGGAGAGTTTGCAAAAGAACAAATGCACAGGTTTCCTGAGTCCACAGGATTTGCTGTCATCTAATGTCAAATTGTGCAACCTCACTGACAACTGAGTTACAAAACTAGTATCTTAAAAAGAGAATTTTCAATACATTATATTCAGCTCAATTATGTCACCAATTTACAGGGTTAGGAATACCTTTTTACTTTATCATTGTTTGAAAAAACTGTTTTGAGGTAACTGAATTAAAATCCACTGTGCAAAGCAAGCACAAAAAATGCAAAGTGGATTAACACACACACTCTAACCAATACACATACACTGAGGTACAATAACACACAATTACTGCATATATGGGTCATTTTATTAGGGTAAAAACTAGTGTAGGTGAAGGCGCTTTACATCTCAACTATTGTTACCAAACTATACTGTAGGTTTGATATATCAAAATTGTCTGTTATGCCTGATTCAGTGTGTGTGTGTGTATATATACATATATGTATGTATTCACATGTATATATTTAGAGTGTAGGAAAAATTTATTGAAATGTGTGAGGATGTAGCGTCTCTTAGGAAACCAACTGCATTCCACTTCCCTACAATAACACCACAGGGCATGTATTTAAAGTCCTTATTATATGAACAAGAAAAATCTTAACCTCGAAACCAAGATTAATTTTCTTCTTCAATTCTATTGCCTAAAAAATTCCCTTTATTATTTGAGCAATCAAGTGAGATGCCATAGGAGATAGAAAACAACTATTTCCCAAACGAAACAATTTCATCAGCATACCTCATCTGATGACAACGCTAAGGAGTGTGAGAAGCCTGGGGTTTTAGGTTCTGCTCCTAAACCACTCAAATCAGCAGAACTTGTGCTGCTCGGACTGAAATCATCGTTGAATGTAAAATTCTGTGGAGAAAAAGAGGAGTGAGAATGAACAAAGGATTGCATATGTGCATCTAAAAGGGAAATTTGCTTTTTGTCCTCCAGGTTGGCATAGCTCAAGAGTGATTTCAATCATTTACCAAACCCATTACAATGCACATGAGAAAGTCTAATGTTTTTGTATTGTTAATATTTATAAAACACACAGTATTTTTACCACTGTGTACTTCAAGAGACACCTTTACCAGCTTAATGCCTCAATGAATAACAAAGGTGTCTTAAAGCAATTTCCAGACTCTTAAGATGCTGGCTCTCATCCTGGAGCTAAATTGCTGCTTCTGCAGGTTAATCACTAGCATTTACTGTCCTCCAAATATTTAGGAGAAGAGTAGCACAGGCAGTAGCACAAATAATAGAACAGAGGATTAATAAACAAAGAAGTGAAAACTCCTATTGAAAGAGCAGGAGAATATCCTTTGAATCCATTTCTGAGTCCCAAATAATCTCCTAGAAAAGTGAAAGGATCCTCTCTCTTTGCCTATCCCTTTAGAAAAAAAACTGAAATTGAAATTAAAAGAACTCTTTGGATATTGAATGTTATTTTCTCAACTAATAACCATAAAACAAACTGCTACTTCTTAACAAAGCAATGAGACACATCACACCTTACAGCAAATGACAGCAAAAGCAGGCACGTATTTTTCAAGAATACAACAAAGTTACCATTAGAATAAGACAAAAATTAACAAGTATTTCACATCAGAGGGAGAACAACAAAAAAACCAAAATATATAAAAAATTAAGGACACCATGATATTCCATTAACTTCAATATACACTTGACAAAACAGAGACCTATAATCTCTACTCTTAGTCTAAATGAGTATTAAATTCAATTCAACTTTGATGTTCACTTTAAAAAGTGAAACAATGAAAACACCACTAGAAATGTTATCATTTTATCCACCCTCCCAAGGTATTTGACGTATCTTTCCTGAAAACACAAAGTCTTCCAAGAACTATCAAGTGTTGCTCCTCTTAAGTTTTGCTGGAAATCAAACTAAATATTGGTATGCTATGCTTTGAAAGTCTGAATAGCAGTAGAGGAACTCTTAACTTAAGAGCTTATAAACTTTATAGAGAACATAAGAATGTTTTTGTGATCAGTTTTCTCTCACCTACATTTAGAATTCCTGTTCTGTTCTTCCCAGCTCTTTATAGAGGAGAAGCAAATGTGAGCAGCTTCCTTAGCTGCCTCCTTAGCCCACACAGCGTTCATAGGCCAGGAGTTCAACAGCTCTACCGCCTGTTGTGTAAAGAATGTATTTTTCTTTTTTAAGGTTTTCCTTTTCTTGCTTGTACCTCTATTTTGTGCAAGCTTCAGCTTTACAATGAATGTAAGCCTTTAAAATTTAGTTTTCTATAGGAAAACCACAAGATAGCCAAGGCCTGCTAATAATTTTGACAGCAGGACAACCCCCCACAACCCCAACCCAATACTATCTAAAAGGGTGTGCTTTTTTTCCTGTTTGAAAACAATTTTTATACAATATTTGTTTAAAGACACAAATAGGATTTACAGGTCTAATAATTTATTAGTTTTCAGAACAAAAGAGCTAACTAATTATTTTTTCTTTAATCTTAAGAGATTTCATTGGTGGTCCTCTCTAATAATCTGATTTGGACCGGTGTAAGCCATGTGTTGCTCTCCCTGCCAGGTAACACAAGAACAGCTATGACCTTGCATAGCTTAATGTGCAGCAGAAGTATCACCAGCTTTTGGCAGCAAAAGAGTAAGAAATGCCTGTGGAAACTGCTATTATGATTATGCATTTGGTGGTAGAAGACAGAGAAATTAGATTTCTGATTCATATTCCTGTACACAAAGTTGAGAACCATATCTGTTTCTTTTTACCACACCAATATAGAAAATCAACTGCTAAAAGTCACAAGAGTATACAGACAGGCAGAGAAATATTTTCCAGAAGTGGAAATAAACATGAAAAAGCTAAATATATTACTATAACTAAGGGTTATTTAAGGAGTTATCATGCTGAAACATTCATGCACATAGAAAGGAACCACAAAGATGTATTAAATTGCAATAGTTCATATTTACAGTTCAAGCATCTTCATACAGAGAATTAAATCCAACATCCAGCATGCATGACAAACAGATTTCATTACTGGGGGAAAAAAGGCGGATGACTGACAGCATACAGCATTTCTTCCCTTGCAAACAACTCATCTGAACACGGGTACATATTCCCACTATCAGTCCTGAAGAATGAAGAAAATATCTATAACTGAACACACAAATCTAGCATTTGTTCAGTGGATCCAAATGCTAATTTCCACTGGCACCACTTGCTTTTGTTACGGTACAGCACACCACAGTTAGTTTACTGAAATAATGTACATTAAGACAGAGTAAAAAGGTAGAATGTGGAATGGTACAATGACAGAGAAGTTCTGTTTGGATGAGCTGTTACTGTACAATGAACACCATGCACTGTTTATTGTAGTAGTCACATATTGGCCTTTTTTTTCCCGAAACACATAGCCAATTATGCTACTCAACACAGTGGGAATAAGGTAGTTCTTATTTTCTACCTTTGACCCTTTTTTAGCTGGACTTAAATTTTCAGAGGAAGGTTCAGTTGAGCTGGCAGGTGATGGCAGGTTGCTGGAAGAATTGGATCCCTTGCCGCTCTCTCCATACCATGTGAATGGTACATAGTGTGGGAGAGAGGAGGATCGCTCTGCTAAGGATTTTGTGTTTGCTGATCTCTGCAGCATCTCTGTGACAGTCCTGTTTAAGAGAAAGGAGCAGGAATATGTGTTAGATTATAAAAGAAGAGAAAACAAAATGCTACAGAGGCGGTTAATTGTAAAAAGAGTGACATTCCCTGTAACTCACTAAAGAACTGAGTGGCATGCAGCTGGTAGGAGCATGCCTGAAATGTCTCTCAGCAGAAGAAAGAAGTGTGTTCTTGCGGTTCTTTTACTAACTCAAGCTCTCTTAGACAGCACACACTCAGCAAATGGAGACAGATGCCAGCTGAAAATGCCTGTACTCCACCATTCAGGTGAGAACCAGCTCCTGTCAAGAAGCCACATGTCTGTGCATTTCTAAGCCGCAGTGGTGTCTCAGCATGATTAAATAATTAGACTCAGCACTGACCTAAGCAGGCTCTGGTTCCCAGAGATTTGGTCTGGATTTCAAGCATAGGCGGAATGACTCAGATGCATCTATATCCATCTATAGAGATGTGTCTTTGTTATAACAGCTAGATACTGATTAAGTACTAGTATATTGCTTTAAAATTCATTAAATATTAAAATATTACAATGGAAAAATGAAAGCAACACCTATGAGACTTTATCAGCTTCTCTCTTTGTACTAACAAAGACTGCAGTGATGAAGGCAAAGGTAACAGTTATTTAATTAAAATGTCTAAATTTTTCACTAAATATATCATGTCAGTATTATAGCCCATAAATTAACTAAAGTGTCTGCCTTAAAAAATGTATGCAGATTTCACAGAATCATATTAATTATATCCACATATACTGTTTCAGAGCATTAAAATCCCACTGCTCCTAGCACCCATGCGTGAATGGCACGCATGTAAACCTCTCTCAACTTCAAGCTCCTGGACAGCTTCTAAATCATAATTAACATAACCACCAGACCTTTGTATATTGTGAAGCCTCTTTTCTGTATGGATGAAAGTGAGGTTGTCAAAGGATCTCCACCTATCGAAGAAGAAGGAGAATCCTACCTCCATTTAGCTACAAAAAGAAAGATAGACATATCTGACCTCGTCCTACAATTCACCCTCATTCTCTAATCTTGCTTGAAAGTAGAAAGAAAAAAAATTACGTTCCCCAACTCATCTAGCTGCAGGCAGGGAAATATATGCTTCTTATTTAAATGGGGAATTTTTTGAATCTGTAACCTTAGTGCCAATTTTAGGAAATATGGGATTTTATTTACACATCCTGAGTGCTACTTTCTGGCAACAGCAAAATAATGCATATAACATTCATTTGACAGCGTGATTAATTCTACATCAATCAGTTGCTGTAACGGACATAATTGTAACAGAACGCTGTCTTTTCATCATGTTCCTTCTTTCAGGAGCTTATACAGCTTTGGACTTGTAGAGAAAACACTCTCACATTTCTTCTGAGGCAAATTCTTTGGAGTAACTAGCAAAAGAAGTGACAGTGGCCATTTAAAGTTATACTGAAATAACAACATTCCAGTTTACAGAGGCACAGTGAAAATTACAAATGCCCATGGATTTCAACTTTGAAAGCAGTATTAAACTTTACTTTTAGCAACTGTAATATTGAAATATTGAATTGCAATAAAGAAATATTAATCATCCACACGAACAACTGATTTAGCAAATGATCTAATAAGTAACTGATCTATGCTGAGACCTGCTCTCCTAAGGAAGATACTATGGGATCTCACAAACACATGTAAGATACTGTGTTGATAAATAAGGGACACATCAAGCTCTTACAAACAAGCATACGTTCATTTCCCCCACCCTGTGGCACTAGCTGCCTCACATCCACACAGGAGTGCAGATTTGGCTTTAACAAATCTCTTCCTGTCACTAAGGAAACGCAGCAGCAAGTATCACTAACTCCAGGTCATGCTGCAAGAAGACACAATGGAACAGGTTCTCAGACATGAGCACAGAGGCAACAGTTGCTGCCCATAAATATATATCTTGCCACATATTTGCAGGATACAAATGTACAAATGTATGCTGAGACAGAACACTGCACTTCAGTACAGTGTGCCTGAGGGAGCAGTCTAAGGTTTCTTTTGCTTTTCTGATTTTACAGAGCTACCAAATATACTTGTCACTGGGTCTCCATATATTAGACTGTCAGCAGAACTTCACAAATGGCTACATACTGGTTTTCCACCACAATGACTTTTTGAGTAGCATTCAAGCTTTGCTTTCTTCCAATAGCACTTTTATCATGTAGATTTTCTTTTGCATTGCTTTATGTGCAGTTTTTGAGTTGCTATATCCTTTCTAGGCTGTTTGAACATATTGTTTGCTTAGCCCTCCTGACATTAATTTGTCTGTCATACCTGGAACCAGGTATCGCACCTGTAGCTGTGATTCTGTCAGACTCATCAGTACATAAGGAGAGGCCTCCAGTAAAAATCTACACTAGCTTATGCAGAGAAGATTGTCTCCTGTCATTTTGAACATTCATTTATTTATTCAGAGTCCAGATGCTGGTGATGTGATCTCATCAGATCTCACAAGAAATTCACAATTCTTTGCCTGAAAGCTGGTGATGTGACATGCAATCAGAATTTTTCCTATCTATTTTCAACTTCTGATATGCACCTTCATTAAAAAAACCCCTTCTCAGAGCATTCCGAATGTGGGTACCATGAAGCTGCAGTGAACAGCTGCTGGCCAATCTTGCTCTGGGGGTTTTTAAAAAGGAATATGTGGAATTGTGTCAAGGTTTCTGGTTCATGGGTTTTATCAACTGACTGTGTGCACCTGGTAAGCCTGCTCTGAAAATCTATTTCTGCAAATCCCATTAGTGGATGCAACAGCAGTAGTGATCAAGTTGGACCTGATGATCCTTGTGAGTCACTTCCAGCTTGAGATATTCTACAATTCTATGACATAAACCGTCAAGTATTTTTAGGTTATAGGTTAGTAAGCTCAGAAGGTTATCTCAAAGTTTAACACTTATTTATGAAGTCAGTGGGACTGTTAATGTTCCATCTGCTAAGAGGATCAGGTTTTCCAATGCTTCTGGCATATCATTTCTTTCATCCTCAGTCTTTTACCCATACCTACTGCCATAGGTCACCCTAATAGCTTCTTTCTCTTTTCGCTTCTTGCCCTTGTTTGAACTTCTTCTCAAGGGAGCCCTAGAAGAAAATTAGAAAACATCAGGAAATATTTTTGCAATTTTACTTTCNTCTGCTAAGAGGATCAGGTTTTCCAATGCTTCTGGCATATCATTTCTTTCATCCTCAGTCTTTTACCCATACCTACTGCCATAGGTCACCCTAATAGCTTCTTTCTCTTTTCGCTTCTTGCCCTTGTTTGAACTTCTTCTCAAGGGAGCCCTAGAAGAAAATTAGAAAACATCAGGAAATATTTTTGCAATTTTACTTTCAATCCATTTAATGAAAAAAAAAAAGTATTTTAAATAACAAAATGCTTACCCAAGATCTGCAAGTTTTCGCTTTAGTTTTTCTGTATGCCCTATAGTAGGGCCAGTTGTTCTTGCTGTCTGAGCACATGTGGCACCATCTAGGATACATTTGTACATGGAAGAATGTACATTATTAATTTTAAATGCTACTTTTCATCCAGAACACCTTGTGTATCTTTTCATAATTAGATATGCATACATGTACATGTGTGTGAGTATGCAATTTAAACAGGGGAATTCTCATTTTTAGGAAGATGGTATCAACAGGAATAAAAGAAAGTACATTCAGAATTTGAAAATATACATGAAGAATCCTTATTTTAATTGAAAAAAGTGAAAAGTTAATTTTGCTTGAGTTTTAATGAATATGTCATAACAACACAAAAGATTTACAGGTAGACATTACAGTGAATCAATTTTT
>VWZG01010583.1:74992-154683 GCA_013396735.1 Grallaria varia | reverse complement strand
TTTCACTTGAAATCTAAACACTTTGAATTTAAAAAAAAAAAAAAAAGAAAAGAAAAAGAATGAACTAAGAGTAGCTTAGTTAATAAATCTGCCCTGAGATGTCTATCAATTTTTGATCTCTTCTACAAACACTGTTAAAGCCTAAAGAGGAAACAGTCTGGAAAACATCCTGTGAAATCTATATGCAAGCTAAAAGGAAACACACAGTAGTTTAAAAATTCAGACACAGTTACTCTTAAACATAAGGAGTGTCCCCAAATACTCCAGAGGAAGTAAATGAATGCCAGTCATTCATATCACTTTGTGGTTTGGTGGCTTTTGCAACATGACCTCAGACACAGAGTAACTTTTATCTGTGAGCACTGCTGGGTTTGTGGATTTCTCCTACTGTGGCTGACATAAATTAAGCCCTCAGAATTAGACCAGAATACCACAGCACTATTTCAGCACAGCCAACTCTGTGTACAGAACTTTGTGCATTGCTTTGTGGATAATATCTGCCCAAGTTTTCATTCGAGTAAAAAATTTAACGTGCAATTGGTTCATAAATCCTTCGAAAAGCAGGAAAAGAAGCCTCTTGCAATACCCACACTCTAAAAGCCATTACTATTTCTACCAACACAAGTCCTGATGTTAAAAAGAAAAAAAAATTCAAGAACAACTGACAAGTAATCTCACGCCAAAAAAAGCAAAGCAACACGAAGGATGACAAAAGCAAGGTGAAGTCTCCTCAGAAGAAACCTACTCCCCACAGAGGGTGAGGAGCACTGTAGGCAATACATGCTCTGCATCAACCCTACATGGTGCACGCTCCTTTTCTGTCTCCTCTTATGGTTCCTCTTTCACCTTTAATGCACACTTCTCATTTAACCACTGCCAAAATTGCCACTTTCAAGAAGAAAAGTACTGAAGTTTATTTTCACACTAGCTATTCACAGGCAAGTGGGGCGTGGAGGCCATGGGACGGGGAGGTTTTTTGAGAAACTTCTTAACAAAAGTCAAGGAAACTATAAGGTACACTAATTTGTGCTGGGCAAATAATGAAGGCATTTAGTAGATGGAGGGTTTGCTGCTGTAGTAGAAAAAATAATCTGGTGAGCTCAGCAAGGACACATAGCAGCTACCTGGTATGGCAAATTTCTATTCAGGCTCTTGTATCACTGTTCTCCTCCTCCCACACAGCTTGGGCCAGCCAGAGCCCTCTCAATAACGATGACTTGCTGGGGAAAATATTTGTGCTGGCTATGGGATACAGTGGAAAATGGATAGGCTAGCTCCCAAAACCAGCTTCATGGCAGAGCAGATCTTAATCTACACGGTCTTGCGTGCATGGAAGTACACAGTGCTTGGCACATGGCAGTGACCATGAACCAGAGCTGCAGGTGCCCTGCCTGTGCAGGAGTGGACTTTGGCCACTCTGAATGGGTCCATCTTCCCCGATTCCTTGTAGTTCTTCAGAGAGGGTGAGGGAAAGCCAATTTATCAGAATAAATCACACAGAAGCTGTTTAATCCATTACTTTCAGCCTCAAACTGATGTGAGTAATCTGGCTGATGGATGTGAAAGGAGACAAGAGCTAACTTCCTTCCCCAAGGTCACAAACCAGTTGCAGGCAGCCCCACACCAGCGACTACTGCCCACCAAGGTCACATCACTGACTTACCAAAGCACACTATTGCACAAAGCAGGCAGAACTGAAGCAAATAAATTCATTATATATACACAAAAAAGCTGTGATTAAAAGCCAAATAAGCAAAATTCCTCATCAATTTGCAATGAAACTGATTTCACATCATTTCAGCCCCTCTCACAACACTGCAGGATCTCATAAGAAACAGAACAAAAGACAAGTGTGAGCTTGCTAACGCTCACTTTTGCTAAGGGGAGATTAATCAGTGGACACACACTCGTCCACAGATGTGCTCTCTTTCCAGCTCTAAAAAATCCTCATGTGAACACACAGAACAAATACAATGTCTCTTTTTATTTTATGGGCTGTGTGAGTCTAACAGCCAAATTAACAAACAATTAAAACAGTATTGCTGCAACACTTGTTGCCAAACAACTGCTTTAGTATGTTTGGGGGTTTTTTTGTTGGTTTTTTTTTTTTTTTTTGGTTGGTTTGGTTTGGTTTTTTTCTTTTTCTTTTTGTTGTAGGACTTAATAAAATGCAATGTTTCCATTTGAAACTAAATTGCTAATTCTAATGTAGTACTCATGAGAATCTGGACAGATCCAAAAGCACAGGTTGTTACTTAATGGTCACAGTGGGGGGAAGTGTGACACCAATATTTACACAGAGATTATTTTTCTAACCTAAACTGGAAAGAGTGACAGGGTGGGGGGAATGTACCCTATTCCTTACACCACAAGGCTAGTTTCCACTTAGTTTTTACCAAGGTATTTTTCACACATCAATTGGAAATGCAGGATTGAAGGCTTACCTGATAAACCAATCACACACTCAAACTGAAGTATGAGTTTGCAAAGTCACATTCCTATGTTCACACCCTTTGTTTTCACTTGCAAAACTTACACATTGAATTTAACTTGGATTCATTAACAATTCAACCTAGTCAAAGTAGCAATTTCAGAAAAAATGCTAGCATATATTAATCTATCCTAATTCAGCACAGTTTCATTATTCTGTCTTTTATGAATCGGTGAGGAAGTCATAAATAAAGAAAAAATAGATTTTAAATCAGTGGCAAGTCTTTTCAGGCACACAGAAAAACACAAATCCAATAAATTGTTCTTTTCAGTCAATTCAAGTAAGCCAAAGTCTGTCATGAATTGATCTAGACCTATTCCTTCAGCCCTCACTTAGAAACAACTTTTATAATGTATTTTAGCTTATGTGACAGTTTGAAAATGCAAGATGCTTAGCTCAGAATACTGAAGTTGTGTCAAATGCTAATTTTGATTTCCAAAGGCATCTGAAAAGAACAGCTCAGTATTCTAGGACATATTATATTGTTAATTCCTATGATAAATTGGTGTGTACCACTTTACCTGAGCTATGTATGATTCCATGCTGTTTTATCCAGCTAGCATTTAAAGAACCCAAATTAAACTAAAAACAATGAGGCCAACCTCCCCAAGAAACTACTTGACTTTTTTTCGGTAAAGGAAGAGCCTCCAGACACTCACCTTATAATAAATCTAGACTACGCTGCCTCTCAGCAATTAAAAGCTACAATCTGTTGTTCTTGTTTTACACTCCTTTCCACACCCTCCAAAAAAATCATCTAGCAGTGCCAAAATCACATTATTTGAGTAAGTACACTGTGTTAAGCATTTTTCTAATACTGAGATGTCCCAAGGTCAAATACTGTTGTTTTGCTTAAAAACACAATACATTCCCTTAAAGGCAACTTCCCCAATTTTTTCAGTGAGTTCCAAGAAAACAAAGAAANAAAAAAAAAAAGAAAGAAAGCAGTTTCCTATTCCATTTTAAACTTTGCACTTTTCTTATACCACCATACAAGGTCATTAGTAATTTTTTAACTTTCAGGTAGGCAAAAGAAGTTACGAGATGATGACCTTCTAGTTGCTAAGGCGCTACTACACAACAAAAGGTCATAAAGTAGGTGTGAGCAAAACAAGGCAAGAATTTATTGTAAAAACGTAGCAATACCTTTATCCTGTAAAATATTCCTGCCAGCTGGGTGATGCAAAGGAGATGCTTCAGAGCTGTGCCCAGATTTCGAAGGAGAAGAAAGTGGAGTGTCTCCCCGAGCATATGGGGAAAGGACACCTCCTTTGTGGTGCTGTTCTTCTTCTTGGTTTTCAGTTAGGTTGTCAAGTGAGATTGCTGCACTGCTAGCCACGGGGGAGAGGGAGGAAGCACCAGAATCTGATGCTGGTGAGGATGCTCTCATGCATAAGGGCAGTGGTGATTTTGAAATGTGCATGGGACTACTGTAACTGTGTGATGGCTGTTGGTATAAGAGATTATAAAGCAGGTTATACCACTTAGTAAGCAAACAGAGCAAGATTTACTTTGAACATGCAATTCTTTTATTCATTATTTAGCTTTCTATTTGTACGAAATGCTCTAGTAATTCATGGCATTACCCTTCGATACCACACACAGTGTCGTTTATTGGTATTTCAGACAGAAATCAGAATAGGACAGAATAATTGTGTTAACAAATTAACAGAAAAATGCACAATTCCAGCTTCTTTCACCTGCATAAATGACAGGACCCACTCTGCATTATAAAGCACATGTAAATCAAAAAAGACCAGGATTCCAGTTAAAACAGAACAAAACCAAAAAACAGGTGTGCTGACTCAAAAGGAGACCGATCTCGCACATTACTCAGTGACATTCACAGCAGACTGGCCACAGAGGAATAAATACTGCCTGTGCTACAATGGAAGGATAAAGGTAGAGAATGAAATTACTTATAGGGGCAATCTAGCACTCCATAGGAAGCCTGAAAGAGAGGGCAGAGTCCTTCTCACCTTTCGCTCAAGGCTGTCCTCTCCATCAGTTGAACTGATACTATCATACAGCCTTGTTCTGGAAGGTCTCTGCCGCTTGTTCTTCACTGAGAGCTGAGCTCGAGTCTTCAGGGCTTTGGAGTCCAGTCTCTCTGTTTCTGGAACTGCTTCATTGAAATCTGTATGGAAACAGGATTTGAAGCTATTTAACTGGAGAATCTTTTGCTACTTTTTCCTAGCAGAGTGCCTGCAATTGCAAGTGCATGCACATTACATAGAATCACAGAATCATTTAGGTTAGAAAAGACACATTCTACTTGTACGTCTACCTTTTTAACTATTAAAGTACCTCTGGAGAAAAAAAGTTATTTTCATGAACAAGTTTATCTACACAGATTCAGTAAGTGCAATACAAAGAATCAACAGCAGATATTTAAGAATTCAACAAATCATTGCCACTGTTGCATGAAGTACCACAGAAACCCAGCTATACAGCGGAACTGGGCTGCTGTCAGACGATCTCTGCTCCAACCACATGTGCTGTCACCCTCAGTTCCAGCTCCCTCTTCTGCAGAAACAAACACCTCACACATTTCTTTAGGAATCTCCCAACCCACTAGGTTCATCTCTCACATAAAAGTCATTAACAGGTTTTATTTTGTTCTCAGAGACAATGTGATTAGACTTTCTTTCATCAGATGTTCAACCACTTGACTCCAATGGTCTTCCATCTGAATTATTTCAATACCACTTTGCAGCAGAAAAAAGCTCAACTGTCATCCCACAGCTTTTCCATTAAACAGGCCAAGAGACTTCAAAATCTCCTTCTGAGAACTGATGCACCCCTGGGTATCCAAAGGCACCCAGAAAATACACCCACAAAGTGGCTTGAATGGGCACTTGCACAGAGATGAATAAATATTGTCAAAGATGACCTCAGCACTGAACTGTTTAGTTTTCAAACCACTGACTCCTTCCAGTAAATACCTTGATTCTCTACTGCAGATACAGCTCACGACCACTAAACCAGAAAGCTACAATGAATTTTATCTATTTTTCTGGACTCTCAGAATAGATCATGTATTTGTAAAAGAAAGACAATCCTCAAGTTTCTAGACTCCCTGGAAAAGCAAAGGAAGAATTCTGTGAGCCATAAGGGTTTTGACTTTCTCTTACTTCCACTGATGTTACTGGCAGCCGATTTAGCTCAGTATGAGGTTCTGTTACAGCCTGAGGAATTGTACAGTCAGTCAGGCAGCTCAACATGGCCAGAGCACTGTCAGTGTTAGCAAGAATTATGCTTGAATACTTGCAGCCATCCCGTTGCATCCATTACTTCTTCCCAAGTCTATTAGTATGCAAGAATGTAATAAACATCCCAGATAACACCAAAGAAAAACCAGACTTGATATAATCTTAATTAAAATATTAAATTTTTACATAACCTAGTTTTTTTGAGGGAAGACAGACCTGCAGACTCTGAACAAAAATCATGGGATGTGGCTATGTACATGCAGTCCTACCCCAGGAACCTACTGCAGAGGCTTGACCAAGGAGCATGTGTTACACTTGCCAAACAAGAGCCACAAAAGAGACTGGATCACCAATGTGAATGTCGCAAAGGCAGAGTGCACAACACGCAGGACCCAGAGGGACTCTGCCTACCCTCCAAAACATCGCGAACATCTCCTTCACCCTTTATAGCTCCTCTGCAAACATCCATGGGTTGATGGCAAGTCCTTTTCTTAAAAGGTTTAAACAAGAGGTTTAAACACCTAGGCTCTTTGTCTGCAGAGCAAGAATCATGACATTACAGTCTGATACAGATTTCAGAGACTGATACAGAATTCACTGGAAAAGGTATAGGAAGTCAAAGAGTGCTAGAGCACACTTAAGGATCTCTTAAAACACAAATCCAGCCTGGACTCTAAGGTCTAACTATGCTGCTTCTGCTTTCAAAAAAACCACTGCCCATTATCTGTTTTTCCTTGAAAGTAATTTGTGTTTGTATTCAGGTGGTTAAACCTGGACATTTAAATTCACAGATCATCTATTCTAATGCACAGAAGTAATTAACACTGACAACATTTCTCTAAGAGAACATTTATGCAATGAAAATAGGCAGCTCTTCGAAAACTTTCATGCAAACACATCAATTGGAAAACGTAATTTTGAAGCATTGACATGCAGAATTTTAATGCTATACAAAGAATTTACAATTCTTAGAATTTTACAATTTTTTTTTACATGTAGAAATTCTTGGATTTAGCTCTTGAGTCATAGATGTGTGTTGATATTGTCACAACAGTAAACATGATTTTTGTGAGTAAGGTGAAGAAAACACACTTTCTTGGTGCAAACTATGGAAAGGTTTTGTGTTAACAGCACTGCTAAGTATTAAATAATTTATATTTTACACTCGGTCTCTATGGCAGAAATACAGACTTGTCACCCTGAGTGCTTTTCTGTACTTTAGAGATTTCAGTACAATAAACATTTGATAGAAAGGAACTCTGTGAAGATTTGTGGAAACCAATTCCACAAAGTCTGCATATCACTTAATACCATTTCAGCAGGAGTAGCTGGTTTTTATATTTGTTAAAAATGGAGTTCATATTGATTTCTTTGTAAAGCAATATTGCTTGGGTCCAGACATGAAATGACTGCTAAAATATCAGTTTTAATAAAACATCTCTATGGTTGCTAGAAATTAATTTATTTCACAATGTACTGCATTTCTTTCCCCAGAGAAATACTATAGTTTATAGGAACAAAGTTTGGTGCTCCCTTGTCAAAATCCCACCACCTCTGATATATGATTTCACAGATGTTCCTAAATACAGAATAAGTATTGCCGCTGTACAAAAAAAATTTCTTTTCCAAGGCTGTGGGCCTAAATTAGCTTTAATTCTACATATCCTTCAACAGTGAGAAGCTGCTTGCAATTACAGAACTTTAACTAAAGCTGTGGAAATTATCTGTATATTTTCACTGGTGCAGCCTGAAAAACGAGAATTACCTTTTCTACATGAAACAAGTAAGGGGTACAGACACCCTGCTGACAGCATCTATCCAGATCTCAGGGTTGGCACAAATTGTTTTGTCTCTCTGGTAATGCAGAACAAAGTCTTACAAATCTTATGTTGTAAATCAGGCTGTGCTATAGCTGAGTAAGGTTTTTAATTAATGTGTTAGTAAAGAATTTGCATTTTATCCACAAAGAGTTTCATTCTGAGAAATGGTGAGCACCACCTACAAGGCTCCTTCTGATGTCTGTACCAAGGTGGCATTAAAACTTGCTGAGAACCACTAAAAATTGTAGATTTAACATGGCTTTTCTCATTCTGGTAACTTTGTTCTTGTTTGATCTTTGGTGGTTGGGTAATTAAGGACAGATTTAGGAACACAGGTGAAAACACAATTTCCTCCTACTTTATTAACATACCAGAAGCATTGAATTAAACCTAAATAAATGCTGATGGCATCCCACTGAAAGCTTTAAGCAACGACTAATGATCTTTGCTATATTAGCACTTAGTCCCTTCTACCATTTCTTTTAGAATATAGATTCTGGGACTCTATATTTGCATTATTAGGCAGAACACTGATACAACTGTCATTATATACTGAATTTTGAAAAAACATCAACATCCTGGCATTATTAATAGTTCCTATAAAATCCTACTATGCTGTTTACACACATATATATAGGGTCCACACCAGGATCATGGCAACACCAGGTACACCTGCAGGTTGGGCAGAGAAGTGACTGAGAACAGCTCTGCACAGAAGGACTCTGCACAGAAAAACTCAACATGAGCTGGCGGGGTGCTCTTGCAGCCCAGAAAGCCAATGGAATCCTGGGCTGCATCAAAAGGAGTGTGGGCAGCAGGCTGAGGGAAGTGATTCTGCCCCTCTACTCTGCTCTTGTAGGACCCCACCTGGAGTGCTGTGTCCAGCTCTGGGGCTCTCAACGTAAGAAGGACATGGAACTGTTGGATCAAGTCCAGAGGAGGACCACGTGGTTGCTACGAGGACTGGACCACCTCCCCTGCCAAGACAAGGTGAGAAAAGTTTGGGCTGTTCAGCCTGGAGAAAAGAAGGTCACATAGAGATCTCACAGCAACCTTCCAGTATGGGAAGGGGGCCTACTGGGAAGCTGAAGTGGGACTCTATATTTGCATTATTAGGCAGAACACTGATACAACTGTCATTATATACTGAATTTTGAAAAAACATCAACATCCTGGCATTATTAATAGTTCCTATAAAATCCTACTATGCTGTTTACACACATATATATAGGGTCCACACCAGGATCATGGCAACACCAGGTACACCTGCAGGTTGGGCAGAGAAGTGACTGAGAACAGCTCTGCACAGAAGGACTCTGCACAGAAAAACTCAACATGAGCTGGTGGGGTGCTCTTGCAGCCCAGAAAGCCAATGGAATCCTGGGCTGCATCAAAAGGAGTGTGGGCAGCAGGCTGAGGGAAGTGATTCTGCCCCTCTACTCTGCTCTTGTAGGACCCCACCTGGAGTGCTGTGTCCAGCTCTGGGGCTCTCAACGTAAGAAGGACATGGAACTGTTGGATCAAGTCCAGAGGAGGACCACGTGGTTGCTACGAGGACTGGACCCCCTCCCCTGCCAAGACAAGGTGAGAAAAGTTTGGGCTGTTCAGCCTGGAGAAAAGAAGGTCACATAGAGATCTCACAGCAACCTTCCAGTATGGGAAGGGGGCCTACTGGGAAGCTGAAGTGGGACTCTGTCAGGAACTGTAGTGATAGGACAAGGAGTAATGGGTACAAATCAAAAGAGGGGAAATTTCGGTTAGATTTTTAGGAAGTAATTCTTTACTGTGAGGATGGTGAGATGTTGAAACAGGTCACGCAGCGACGTTGTGGATGCCTCATCCTTGGCAGTGTTCATGGCCAGGCTGGACAGACAAGGCCTTGAGCAACCTGGGCCAGTGGGAGTGTTCCTGCACATGGCAGCTGGGTTGTGACTAGATCATCTTTAAGGTACTTCCAACCCAAACTATTCTATGATTCATAGGAGTTATGCTTTGGTTCAAACAAACCTTGACTTAAGCCATCCATGCAGGTCACTTGCTTAGTATCTAGATTTTCCACTGGATCTCCTCTAGAAACTTCTCCAAAAGACGTCTGCCTTTCAAAAATGTTGTTGTTATTGTTAACCTGGCTCCCATTTTGCTTCATTAGCCTGAAAACTTCTGCTTCCAAGTCTTGTATCTGAAAGAAATATAACACGGTATTACCTATAACACATACCCCCATTAGATATGTTATTTTTCCAGAATACTACAAAGTTTTCAAACCACTGACCACAGAATTGCCTGGTTCTTCAAATACAAGAGTAAATGCTACTCACACGAGCTTGTAAGCCTTGAACCTCTGCAAGGTGCGCTTTCTCCAGATCTTCTAGTTTCTTTCGTTCAGCTTCCTGGCGTTTGATGAAGTCAAGTTCTCTTGGGGAAAAATAAAGATGTATTTGCTGTCATCAAAGCAATCAGATTCAAACAGAAAACAAAATGTTTTGATAAATCTTAAGCTATGCATCAGAAAAAATCTGTCCTTAACAAATAATTTAACACTTACTAAGGACTATGAAACTGCCATCAGGACAAAACCCTAAGCAATTAGTGTAAGTGAATATTCTAAGCAATGATATAAAAACGGTAAAAGCAATTTATCTGGAAAAAAAATCTCCATTCTAATTAATTGTCAAAACAGTTATACCAAATTTTTTCATAAACTGTAATTACCACAAAACCAACATTATCTTAGTTTATGCTATTCTCTGTTGTGGGAAATGGAGTAAAATATCTGTTTTACTAGAGCATGACTGTGGTCCTTCACAGAAAAGACATCTCTAAATTTTTGGGTACAAGTCAAATTTTCTAGTAAACTCTAAGAAAATCTGTTAGGTCAGTTTCGGAGTCTGAGACAGTTAGAAAACAACCAACCAGATCTTTTACTAATATAAAGCAGAATAACAACAGAAAGGCTACCCAAACTCATTCTAGTGACTTTCCCTATCTCTTTTTATTTTGATTATCAGACATTTGTGATAGAAAGCACACAAGATGCAACCTAGTTCTGGAACAGTCCTGAAATTCCAGTATGGGTAATGACATTTTGACATTTTTTTATTGGGATATTAATTTCTGCAGTCCCAGTTGTCACTTCCCATTGCTGTATGTTTTTGAGTTTTCTTCTTTAAATGAGTATATTTCAGCAGAAAATGAAAAAGTTGCTAGAAAAAAAAAGTAATTTGGGGAATGGAAGCTGTTATAGAAAAGTAAGATATTATTATTCTTGCTAGGCATCAGGGAGAAGGGACCACATGAAACAGAGGGGGACAGGTAATCATCAATTTGCTCAACTCAGCTCAAACACTCTTGGCATCTACGAGAAGAAGAAAAATGAAATGTAAAATGTAGCAAAACAATATTTTTTTGATGTCACATTACTACACAGCAGGAGTGAATCCAGCTAACACAATACCAATATAAATTGCTGCAAACCTTGCTAATCAAATGCTTTACTATGATTAGTCTTCGTTGTTTGTAATCACATTGACTTGTCTAGTAATACTGAAACATTCAAACCTGGAATACTACACATTAAGTCTTTATTTAGTTACAGTATGACTACAACTGGAATACTAGTAACATTTTTCCATAATAAAGAGTCCATGTTTATCATGAGAAAAAAAAAGGTGGAAAATAGTGTTTACCTTACAAGTGTTTACTACTGAGTTTCATATTTCAAAATACATTGCATACATGTTTCCTATCTGGCCACTAAGCCATTTGCTGAGCCTGGTGTAGCTGCTTACTTTTGCTGAAAATCCTTGATTAATTTCTTTGCCTTGTTATATTTCTTCTCCAGAGCCTGATACTGGCTTTGCGTCTCCTTGAGATGCTCATTCACCGTGTGACACAGGGTTTGTGCCTCAATCCAATAACTCTCTAATTTCATCATCCTTTCCTTATTCTCCTCAATGTTCTGCTGGAGTTGGGTCTTCTCCAATTCCCACCTCACCTTCTCATTCTCAGCAGCCTGCAGCTGAACAAAGGAGTGGAGATGCAGTCCATAAAAAGCTCCAAAGCGCAGCCTAATAGTTTAGGATTAATTCAAGCAACATTAATGGTGAAAACTACCGAATTAGTAATGACAGCAGTGAGAAGAGTGTCCCAGGACAAAGAAAACAGGTTGATACGTACATTATTTTTCCTCATAAAACCAAGTAGAGCTTTTGCTCTGTGTTCCAGCGCAGCCTCTATGCTGCTCTGGGTTACAGTAACTTATCTGACTTACTGACTGACATTTAAAAATGTCAATAGTGGAGTACTCAGGCAAAGTGCAGGGTTAGTCAGTCAGCACTGGGGATGCATTTTGTTCTATGCACGTGGCTCGGGTGCTAGTTATAAAGCATTCATACACTCTCATAAAATGATGACGTTTCTTGTTTTGGGGAGGGGAAATTTGATATCCACTTTTTTGTTTGTTTTAGACATCTTGCTTCCTAACTGAAGCTACCTGAAGGTTACAGTGTTTGGTGCTTGATAAGGGTTCAGCAGCTTGTGTATTTTAACTCCCAGAATTTACGGAGTACAAAAAATGCCTTAACACTCCTTTTTACTCATCAAGACAGTTTAATTTGCTCAAAGCAGTTCTGCTAGCATCATGGATGATACACACAAAAAAATTAACTTGTTTGCAGTTTTTTAGTAATATACCTGAACTAGTCACATTTTCTTCAGCTCTGTTGAAAACACAAGGTAAAGAGGTGCAACATAAGAAGGCACATTAACCCTAATCTCACAAATGGATTTGCACAGATGAAGGTTTACACTCATGCATTGCTGCCATCAAGTCAATGGGGCTTGGCACAATCCCAAGGGATCGACCATGTGGCTCCAATTGCTGGATTGGAATTGGAAAGCAGAGGAGGAAAAGATTTCTGACCTCCTGAACCGAAAGACTACAACAAAAATTACTCTTACAGAAAACAGTTGCACTTTAAATTTTTTTTTACCAATAATTTATGCAGATTTGATAAACACTGTGCAAAATACGTAGTGAGTGCAAATGCTGCTAAAAAATAATAATCTAAAATCTTTTTCTGCAGTTCAATTTTATTTCCTTTATAATGAATTCGACTCAAAGAGCAGCATGACATTATAAAACCTAGCATTACTGAACAACTGAATTATCAGCCGAGTTCCCATAAAGGTTACCCTAGTACAAAGAAACCCAATTAATTTTTATTGCTATAGCAAATTCAATCTAATAAATAGCAACTGATTGTGAGATAATGTTTTCTTTTAAACTGGTAATATTTTTCCTTTCTAGAGTATCTTTTGAAGAGAACTGCAACAACACATAACAACACTATTTCTTCTGTAACAAAAATAATTTCTATTCAATACCTTTACACAAACCAGGGTTTTTTCAAAATGTCAAAAAAGACAAGTAACATAAACAAGATACTTTAACATCACTGGCAAATAAAAAACTACTAACTTGGACTTGAATATTCAACCCAAATATAATTTTAAAACCTGAGAAAATGCATTAGAATTTTAAAACTAGAAATCTGCCATTTAGTCATTATGATACTCGTTAAAATGTATGTTTAATTGAAGCTACAAAAGTTGGAAGTTTCTCTTAATAGCAGCATTTAAGATTTTACTTGAAACTTTGAATATAGAATATACGCCAAAACAAGATTTAGCTGAGCCACTGTGCCTTTTAATCAGCCTTTTATAAGATGCTGACTTCTCCACCCACATAAAGATACGTCTTCAGATTTGATTTTGCATGAACAAAACTGTATTATATGTATCAACCATATATCAATTCTTACCTTCGTCTTCAGCTTCTGAATTTCAGCTTCTGTAACTGCATGTTTGATTTGCAACTAGAATTGAAAATACAAAATAAACAAGTGAAGTCACAGAGAGTACTCCGGTATTTTTAAAGCCTGTGCTGCAAGTTGAATACCTTATTACATAGCAGAAGGCCCTGAAGAGTGCTGCAGTGCAGTAGATTGTAAATTAAAATGTCTAGCTTGCAAAATGACTCAGTCTGTGCAACCTAATTAAAGATAGGACGCCGTTTAACCACTCATAATTTCAAATCAGAACATCCAATCTGTTTAGCAAAACCAAAAGTCTTATGCTTAAAATAAAAATAGATACTATCCTGCTGGGCTTTGCTCTCTTCTGATGTGAATGTGAAATATGTCCCAGCGCTGTCGGAAAGTCCCACTGCATTGATTAAAGCAAGCATGTTACAAAAAAGCAAATATGGAAATAAGTGATTTAACAACTCAAGAACTCAGGAAAACCTTGAGGGAAGATTCCACACATTTATTTCATGAAAAAAAAAAGGTAAACTTCTCCACCATTAGCTAGAGTTATTCTGATCAAGCTAGTTAACCTCAATTGAGAGCAGTTACACAGGCACACTATAAATAACAGCAACAGCATTCACGCACACAAAATGATTGCAAGCAGATTAAAAGCCCTGGCAGTGCGCTAAAGGTTGTAGTTACTTCACCAAGCAGTGTGGCACAACAACAGTGGATCTGGACAGTGAAAGTGCTGGTGTGGAGGACCTGGAATCTGCCTCCACATTTAACAGGGGATTTCTTTTGTGCTAACCTACAGCAGTTTGATCCTGTGGAGGGAACAGTCACTGTTTTGAGCGTAGTAGGCAATGTTCTGAAACATCTTTAACTTTACCCCAAAAGTCTGCTATTCACAGGCTCCAAGAACACTCTGAAATATGAATTGTACCATAGCTTCAACAGCATAACCCTAATCCAAATGGAAATTATCACACACATATACCCAATACTGGCCTGCACCCCAATTCCTGCTGCTGTACTGTCTAAAGCAGGCAGCAAGGAAAATTCTGACAGGTCCCAAAACTTTGAACTGAATCAGTGACTTGTGTGTATTTGGTATGGAGTTGAGGGAAGGGCAAAAACTGAATTACAGCCTGAGCTGGCACTGCAGTGGAGTGCTGTCCATTATTTATGAATAGAAGCAATAGTTACGGACAAGCATGTTTTACATGGGGGTTACTTCTCTTACAAGACTAATATGAGCTTAAGGGAATAGTTTATGTTGAGCTAATGGAGTATGTGAGGGTGTTGTACTGAACTAGAAACTATCACCTCTGATGAAGCAATGGCTACTTTCTTAAGACGAGGCTGCTGGTAAAAAAAACATGCAAATAATTCAAAGGAGAAATTCTTCTGGAAGAGAGGAATAGTTTTCAAAATAACAGGAGCTGTCACAAAGCTGATCAGTACAAGTATTTCTAAGAAAGGCTGAGCTTTTTTAGAAATTCCCTTTTCATGAAGCTCTTGAATGCCCTTCTTGTGGCATAGGAAATGCACACTCTCAGACGCAGTTTGATTTGCAAACCAGCCTTAATTGATCTAACTGGACAGAATAAAGGAAGTACTGACTGAACCAGTTCCATCTGAGGAATAGTTAAGGAAGCTTCTTTCCAAACCTCATTTCTTGATTGCTGTCTCCACAGAAGACTGTAAGCACTTCCAGTCCCCAAGACCATGTTACTTACTTTTTGACTTTGCACCGCAAAGTGTTATGAATCTTTATGTGCTCAATGACAGCAGATATGAGATTTCATTTCAAATGAAACCAGGCACTGACTGAAACTGCTTACAGAAATCCAAGATGTGGAGGCACACCAGGTGCATTAGCAGGTGGAATGAGCAAGGGGCCAGACCAAACCTGTCCAGGGCACGCAGCTGAGCCGTGGATCACACTGGGTTCCCAAGGAAGTGCCACAGGAGAGCAGGGCTACTGGTCCAGCATGGAGAGATGCCAATGCAGCTGGAAACGGGGCACTCGGCAGCCCTGAAGCTGGTGTTAAGGACAAGAAGTGGCCAGTGAAGCTACTGCACTCAGTAGGCCATGAAGCTGAGAAGGACATGTACCTTTTTGTAGTTATATGTATTAGAGGAAGCTAAGGAGATACTTTATTTAGCACTTGCAAGAGGTTACTCTCAATTTTTGAGTTCACTCAATCCAACCTCTGATCTGCAATTTTCTGAGACTGAGAATTGCTTTTTCTCATTCCATTCCTCTTAGTAGTGAAAAATTACCAAAGAACTATCACAAAACATTATGTTTTTTACAAAATGCCCAGCCCTTTGCTTAGTTCTGCTACCTCATTGATATGGGATGAGATAAAATCAGGGAAAGAGTGGATGAGCTAGAATCTGCTCTTTGCAGACTTAATAATGACATCAAAACGCTAAGACTCAAAGCCTTAGGCTACCTGCTGATAGTCCATTCCCATCTCTTCTAAAGCCCCACAAATCCATAAGGAGTACTTAAAGACCTTATTATTACATACAACTAAACTCCAAATTGTTGCATAAATGACAATCTGCTCAGGTACAGATGGTTTTAAGAGTTATTTTTATGCTCTCTGTTATTAAGTAAAAAAATAAATACTGAGCACCCAGTCATATCATCGAATCAGAACACGGTACAGCAGATCCCACTGAGGCAGAAGAAAAAAGACACTTTTCTGCTGAACAGACAAATGTGTAGCTGGATATGCACCTTTTTTTCAAAAAAGAACTAATTATGTTTGCAGAATAGATGACAAACACGAACACATTTATAGGTTAGACTAAACAACATGGAAGATCAATTGTTTGGCAAGCAAATCTGGACTCCATAGCTAGATGTTTCAAACAAGTTTACTAAAAGGGGATCCAAAATCTTTATTCCATATTCTATACAAGGCCAGACAAATTCTTGGACACATTTATTTTGTGTTTTTTATGTTTTTTAAGTCAATATAGAATTGTGACGGCTTCATTTTAACAAGGACATTTTGAGTAATTTTTGACACCTTTCGTATTTAAATATGTCTTGAAAAGCTGATTAATTTTCTTCAAAACAATAAAACTTGTTACAAAAAACAACACAGAGCAAAAATGGATTGATCTAATACACAGAATGAGACAAAAGGCTAGCAAATGTTAAAATATCCCAAATACAGTGGGAAGGAAAATATGCAACAGAATCAAACAATCTCCATGAAAATTTTTACATACTCATATATTTTTTGCATATAATGATAATCCATTTTTCATATATTTAAGATGTGAAATATAAGAACAAATTCTGACATAAGATGCCCCTTCTCTCTACAGATTTTGTATCTCTTCAATCATCACAGCTAAAATAAAGTTTCTAGCTCTCCCAAAGCAGTTAAGAAAAATCAGTCCCATTTTTTCTGTTCTACAGCCAGGAAAACAAGACTTGCAGAAGTAGAATGATACAATCAGGAATGCCCATCTCTCTTCTTACTTTCATTCCAAAAACAAGGCATTTGAAATAGGAGTGCTCTCAGAGCATGTGAGCACATTTTTCATTGCAAGGACTGAATTCAACTAATTAGGTCAAACTATTATGCTTAAAGATTATGTCCTACCCACTTGTTTAATACTTTCATTAATCTCTGGAGTAAGAACAAGAACGAACAGTTGTTCTTTAAATACTATTCCAGAAAATACTGTGTGGGCTTGTGCAGCGTGATCATGAACAAGTCCTCTAGTGTTTAAAGAATTCAGGGCAAATACCAAGAAAAATACATGTACTCACTACGCATCAGCCAAAAAAATGAAGCTGTGTACTGTTAAATACAATCAGTGAAACAAAAGTGGCATGCTCGTGACAGCAGTAACTGTGTGGGCTACTGAGAAAGAGCCGCTCTTGTGCCGGAGCATTTAATGTTTTCTTCTCAGGCTCTCATCTGCACTTACACTGGAGGATCCCAAAGTACCTTCATCTGGTCTCTTCAACACCAGTGTTTTGAGGCTGTTCGATCACACAGGTCTGTAAATAGCTTCAAATCAGTTTGGACAAGCTCAAGTGTGGCAATGGCTGGAGCTAATGGAAACTCTATTCAAGTATAGTTTTACTTGCAATGTATGCAAAGGTGAGTGCCTTGCCCATCACTGTATCTGCAGTTTGCACAGCCCTGGCATGCTCACTGGCACAAGCAGAATGGTAGCATCTTCCCACTGCTTTGAGAAAGTGTTACTATGCGTGATGCAAAATATTAGAAAATTAAGTAAACTGTTCTGCCAATTTGTGTAAGAGCCTGGAACTTGAAATATGGCGTGAGAAAATTATAATTTAAGTAATGTAAAAAGCTTTCAGGAGATCATGGTAACAGTAGGCACCCACAGGCTGAAAAAGGTATTAGCAGAAAGACTCCTTGCTCATTTACTTTCCATACACTTCTCTCACTAGACAGTAGTACCAACATATTTACAGAACATAAAATATCTGGTTTGAGTGGAGGGAAGGGGAGAAGACAAGTGAAGAAGGATAAAAAGGAAGTCTTGGTATTCTAAAACTCCTCTGTTGGCCCACGTTCTGCTACTCAAATCTCCTGTGAGGTTCTGGTTCTTTTCAACCCTTCCATCCTCCTATGCTTAAAAAAAAAAAAAGTTCTTTACTGCCATCACTCAACTCACTACTGTGAGCTTAGGTAAATCCATTGTTTCCTATCTTTATTTGCATCAGAATTCAGGAAAGTTCAAAAAGAAGCCACACCAAGAGCACAGCCTAAAACACAGAAGAAATATCTCTCAGTACTTCGATATGTGAAGTTATATGAATTCAATGACAACAATGAATATCAGTGATCCAAGCCACCTTATTACCAGTGGATGCTACACAAACTCTGTAACCACAGAGTTTGGTAAAACACCGGCTTAAAATATGCCTGCTTCCCCAGTACAGCATCTTTCTAAACACATGGCTGAACATATGACACTGCTGTACATTGATGAGTTGCTGTGTAACGGTACAGGATAAGATCCACATGTCCCTCTTCACTGAAATTTAACATTAGCTGTTTGGTTTTCCTGATCATCTTTTATTGGAATCTTACAAAACCCAAAATCAACCAAGCAACCAAACAATAAATCAAACCCAACAACAACAACAAACAAACAAACAAAACCTAAAAAAACCCGAAACACCCCCCAAACCCCAACAATCTGCTAGTAATGAACTAACTTGCACTTTGTCTTCCTGGTCAAACAGTGCTGAGGCAGAAAAACTTTAGTACTGAAAAGTTCATTGATAAATTATCCACCACCAATACAACAGTCACCTGAAAGCAGATTCTAAAACAACTCCAAAGAACAGTTCCACTTCTAAGTAAAAATTTTTGAGTAATTCAAAAGTACTGAGATACAAACAACTAGAAATCAACTCCAGCTTTCAAGAGAAAAAGTAAGCTCTGAGATGACTAGAAACATAATTTGGTGAGGTATTTCAGAAGTATTTTCTGATCTATAACTTACCTCTTTGAATTTATGAGCAAGTTTGCTGGTGTCCACATCACTAGGGGAGAACATGTCATCATTTTCAGGGAGATCGAACACTTCAATAGCCATGTCACCTCCTGGAAGGACAGGTCCCATGTCTTCATCTTCTTCATCTGTAGCATATTCCCCTGTCTTAATTTTATAGCATTAAAAAAATTCCCGTTATCCTCTAATTAGGCAGAGACTGTTCAAAGAGTAATTAAGCTACTGTGCAAACACAGCATTCTGCAAACAAAGATTATCTTCTTCTTTAGCTATAGTCCCAGTACTTATGAATTCTACCAGATAAAATACAACTCCACAGTAGTATTTCAGTACACTAAGAGAGAAAACAGCGTTTTAAGCACTAAGAACTTAGTTCTCAAGCATTACTGTATTTCAATGGTTTCATTTTCCAAGTGAGACCCCTTTTCCACTGGAAGAATTCTCCAAATTTATTTCAGATTTAACAAGAAATCTTTTCCAAATAAAAATAAAGGCAAAATAGGACCAACAGGATTTTGACTACTCTTTTGTAAATCAGCTGGAGGAAGTAATTCTCCAGTGATACTCCACGTTGAATTTGAAAATTCATTGGCTTGTTCTTTATAAACAAATTAATGATAGAAAAGTCACACACAAATAGAAGGACAATGGTAGGAAAAAGAAACCAAGTGTCAGAGACAAGTTTAGAGACTGAAGTCAGAGTTGACTCAATTTTCACCCTGAATAAGGAGCTGCTTTGAGCTAGTTTCACGCAGAAGAAGTGTGTGTTTCTTGCGCTAGCAAACCATGAGATGTGTGCATTTTGCTGACAAAACAGAATTATAAAAAATCCTAAGCTGCAATCAGTATCTTAATAGCAAACAAGATAAAAGAAAACAATATTCAAAAGAAAAAGCTCTCAATATGAGCCCCAGGTTGCCTGGACAGTCTTTTGCACATATGCTTGTGCACATCTCTCCCCACACTTAAGGTGGATGGTACCACTTTGCTTCTGCAGGGCTCCCTCTGGAAGCTGGAGCACATCGCCTACGGACTACAAATAGCCTGCTGGCTGTGCAAATGATTATGCAAACATGTCATAAAGCAAACACTTCCCCCAGGGCCACATCTGGATTTATAAAGCTTGGGACTCAATAAATGCATGGGAAAAAAAGGAAGGGTGGGGGATGGGGTACAGTCCTTATGTTTATACAGTAATACCACCAAAATTTTGACAGAACTACTTATATTTTTGTTCATGAGCTCCTGAGATGAACAAACAGAATAATGTATCAGAAATATATTCCCCATAGTGGTAACATTATTTATTAGTGTTATTTTTTTTGATAAAAGGACTTTTCAAAGTAACAGTTAAGAACTCAAATGTCCAAATCTCAGCTTCCCACCTTACTTTACTTTCCCAGATTTTGTTCAGGCTTACGTGAAGCTCTCTCAACTAAACAGCCAGTAGAATGATAAGACTAGTTAGTTAGGAAGAACCTCTAAAGACCATGAAAAACCTATATAATTTATTTAAAACCTCTAAAGTTTAAAAAAATAAAGAAAGCCAAAACACATAGAAGACGTAACCTAATTCAGTAAAACTTTTGGATGGTAAAAGAACTACTAAAAAGAAGGTAGGTCACCAACATGCACGACCCAGCCATATTTTAAGCATCACTGTAAAGTGAAGCACTTTAGGTGAACTACCTCTGCCTCTGTAAACAGTATCCATTTATTTTATATACTTCATGTGTACCAAGAACATATGACTAAGAATCTCAGTAGTCGTCAACAAAAAGGTTAACAGCTGGTTTTGCTTATTTTTTTCTTATTTAAAACAGAAGCAAAACCCAAAATAATACATCTCACTGGAATTTTCAGGCATGTAAGCATTACAGCTAAACAAACAACACCTGAAATTAACTTTATCATTCTGTACGTCTAAATCTCACACACACACACAGAGACAGAATCTTCTGTTACACTACACCTGCAGTAACTTCTGTTTCTATTTTATTCCCTGTGGCTATTTGCAGTTCCTGTCTAAACAGAAATTTGGCCACTAGCTCCCCTGGCTTGTTCCAGGAACTTAACACTACCTTCAGACACCATCAGGCCAACCAAAAGCAAAGCAACTAACTCTTAGAATCCCAGCGAGATTTCAATGAAATAAATTATTGGGGACAAAATACTAACAGTACATGTACTGTCAATTCTACAGTCATTATCCCTGAAAAATCTATACAGTAATCCACAACTATAATTTCTAAATTAAAAAAAAATCTCAGAAGGTCCACCAGCAATGGCAAGGAAATGTCTGAAGGATGCAAGGAGAAGGCAGAAACAGGATCACTAACCAGCAAACTCACGTCCTGTTTATGTAAAAAACCCCAGATGTAACTCAGCTACATGTGCATTTTAAAGGAATATATTTATTTAATGGAAAATCCTAACCATATTTATCAGTTCTAGCAAAAAATAAGACAGATGAATTTAGTTAAAACAGATTCAGTCCCCAAAGACTCAAAATAAAAAGAAGTACTGAATACAAAAAGAAAAATTAACACGTATGAAGCACTAAATCATTGGGAAAAAAATCAAGAGCATGCAATAGTCTACTGGGCTCAGGAGCCAGAGTGTTTGAAGAGGGACATCAGGCAGCTAAAAATGAACACAAGAGAAAATCTTGCTTCAAATTGTACATAATAAGTGCCAATGAGCACAGCAATTTTTGATTCAATTAATGAAAAAAGTAGTTGTCAAAGCAAAACACTGCTCAGGTAAACAAAACACCAAGGAAGACACAAACACAGAAATAAATGGGACTTTTGCTTTCATCTTCAAAAGAAAGGGATTTAATCTTATAGTCGCATGAAAACCAAATTACAGGTTCAAAAGAACGAATGTATACATTAAGGAAACATACAACATAAATTACATGGAACATACTTTCCCTGAAAAAATTATCTCTGCTGACTTTTGTTTCATGTGAAACTACCAGAAGGTTGTTCAGACCCTGTACCAGTAAACGAGAATGGGAAATACAGTATTTTACAAGAAGCAGCAAGGCACAGAAAAAAAGTTGTATTACTTCAAAATAACAAAGCCCTGTAAGGGCACAGTTGTTACTGTAACTCCCTGAGGTACCCTGCAATGCATTGTGTTTTCCTAGTGGACAATGATAGTATTTTTTTACTCAATAGTCAATGAAAACTTATATGCTCTTGAAGGAAAATCTCAGACTCTTCATTCTGTGTTGCTGAGCAAAATTCATCCATGCAAAAGCCCTATTTCTCATTCCAGTGGCACCTAGGGCTTAAGCTTACCCCATCCAAAGCAATAGCTTCTGATATTAGTTATTCCATTTGCTATATGCTATCACAGCTAATAGCATGAAATTATCACCATGAACTGCAATTTTCCACTTCTAAAGGGAAAATGTGTTGCTTGCATTGTTTAACTGCCTTGTAAATTTCTGAAATGGGCCCAACACTCTCAAGCAGAAAGAAGGAGCAGCACCAGCCAGGATAATGCAGCCAGACCTTCCCCAAATCACCATAACAAAGGCTTCATCAAGATACATCTTTTGTTCCTGCTAAAACTCTCCCACAATCAGGGAACACCATTTGAAGAACTATAAAAATAACTCAAGCCCATCTTTTCATCTGATTTTTTTTTTGATGGCTTATACTTAATTCTCTCAAAAGAGCAAAGAGAAATATAATGGTATAGTATTAATCACTGCTTTTACAGGACTGTGTCATATTAATGATGTTGGAAAATATGTACTCTCTACAAGGTCTGGTTTAGCAAATGTACACTTTGGGTGTCAAGACATTCAAGCGCACTGCAACATTTTTATTTTTTGCGTGTGTCAAGATTTTCTTCAATGGTTCTAATGTTGCTTTGCTCTCAGAATGTCCTGATGAATGAGAATTTAAAATGAAAAAAACATTTATGTGACTATTAATGACATTAAAATATATTAAAACATCACTTGCATTAAACCACTGGTCCATGGCCAGAGAGTGAACAGAATTCTGCAATATGTTATTCATTTCACACTCTGCATCACCATATGCAGCCTTCAGGGGAACAGGTCATCTGCTTTATGTGACTTTTGTCATGCACTGTAGAACATGAGGAAGATAATACCAAGTTCAAATTAAAATTCCAAGAAATGTCAGAATTTGACTTGTGCACAGAACACTGTGTTAACATAAGGAATTCAAAAGGTTTCAGTCAAGGATACAGATTCGGGTCATATGTAGCACACTAAGTAAGAAATATAAAGACAGTGCCTACTTCAAAGCCTTTGAGCTTTACTTTCTGACAGGATACAACAAATTAAAAGGATGTGGGACTTTAGGAAGCTAGACAAACTACTGATGATTAAACTCTGCAATAGGCTATCTAGAGGCAACATACTCTCCCAGCTTTACAGTAGCTAGTACAGACTCACTAGGAAATGCCAATGCTGCCTATTTTATGTCATAGTCAAGAAATAACTGGTACTATTGGCTCTGCTTGGCTCATGGAAGCTTAACAACAAATTGTGAGCTATTGCACATTTATCCTGCTAGTCTTTGCACGGACCCCACCGTGAGCACCCCTTTTCTTTCAGTGTTCATCAGTTCTGCACAAGGCTTTTGTGGTTCCATGCAAAAACTTTAATGAAGGAACATCTGAAAGCATCATGCAACCCTGTGACAACCTGCAGCCAATAGCAACAGCAGACTCTGAAATGCAGGGATGCAGGGCATTTATATAATAAATGTTTTCTTTTTACTTTTATAGTAATTTATATGTGTTTTAGAAACATTATGTGTATTAGTGTGAATCCTTCCCAAGAAATGGCTGTCATGTAATATTCCTGTAGGCAATGAAATGAGAAGTCACAGCAGGCTAACATCTCTAAATTTAGTATCTATCTCAAGTCCAGTGTCAACTGACTGGCAGAAATCAAAACTGTCTCAAAATGCTGCTTTTCTAAAGAACTTGGATCCTTCTAAAATACCTAGATGCTCCTTGGGCTATGAAGCTTGTCAGAAGTTTTAAACAGAGGAAATCCAGCCAACTGGTGGCACAGAAAGATGAAACACCATTACTTGCACATATCTGGCACATACTCTCTTCCTGTGATTTGACCAACTCTAGCAAACACAGTCATCTGCAGTGACTCCAGGACTCAAACACAGATCACTTATTTCCTGCTTCCGAAAACAGACAAGTTATTGCTGTCCCTGTGGTAAAGTCTCTGAGCCTCAGAGTTTGGCAGTCTCAAAGGAGGGTTGAGTAATTTTCTTGTTTATTTATGCAGCACTATACCTGGAGATACATGTTACCATCCTTTAAGAACTGTATGAAAATGAATAGGATGGTTTGACAGCTTTGAGACTGAGCAACTCCTGTATAATTCTGTGCCACCTCAATGAAAAACTCCTTACACTGGCAATCCAAATATTCCCGAACTCCACGCAGCACAATCACTATTACTTTGATGAAACAGACTCAAAAGGGTAGGGAGTTCTGTACCCTTGTAAATATTAATTCAGACAGTGTAAACTGAGATGTTCTTGCCCAAAAGAAGCCCTACTTACCAGAGCCAAAGAATACAGGGCTGGCAGTGGTGTCTGCCATACAGCAACATAAACCCAACCATATTTGTCCTCATGGAGCAAGGTAAGCTCAAAGTGCTCATGCTTGTATTTGAGAGTAAATGGAGCAGAAGTGCTTGTGGTGATCAAAAATGTCTTTAAAGTGTGGCTAATGTGCATTAGATTGTAGCTAACATCATGTCAGTGGTCTGGGAAGGGTTCAAGTAATACGAATTTACTTGGATGGCACAGTTAGGTGATCAAAAATATAATACTCAGGATTACTGCAGGTTCCAAATAAAATCTATTTCTGATAAGTCTCCTAATTAAGAAAGGAAACATCCTACACTGAGTACTTTAGTAACTAAACCCCAGCAACTATTCTGAGAACGTTTAGCACTCGCCTCCCAAATATATATATGGCAACAAGTAGAAAATTGGTACGATCTTCAGTGATTCCATGGATGATCCTGGGTCATTCCATTGCAGTTTCTAAGAACTGAAATACCTAATTCCTTCTCCTTCCAAAAGAGATCATTGGTGAGATCATTTGGATCTCCCTTGGCAGCTGTCTTTTCCTTTCTTCTTCTTTCTTTCCCCATATATTGCACAAAAGTCCCCTTTGCACTGCAAACACTAACAGCCAAAAAGCACGTCATGGTCACAGAGATGGTCATCATCCTCAATGTAGTGCTACAATAAGAGAAGATACCTTTAGCTCCCTTAATTAGGGAAAAATCAGGGGAAAACTTGCGTATTTTATTTTTTCTCTATGATCCAAAGGCTCTACCAATAGAAAACACTGTGCATCTAGTACTTTTGTATTATAAATGTATGCAGTGAACAGGTCTTAAGAGTTTGTAACCACTCAATTGCAAGTACAACAGACATGTCACAAAAAGTACCTGATACCTACTCATACCTACTCATTCCTGTCCTCTTTCACGATTGTACTGAGGAATACTTGTATGGCCATCAGTATGACAGTGTCACCATAAGCATTCTCACAGCAACAATCCCAACTGAAGGCTGAAGTACTACTGGATCAGTATTATCTACGTGGTTTTAACAACGTTTTCTTTATTGCCAGATCTTGAGCAACACCACCTGTATGGCGCATGAAGGTAAGGAATACAAACCTTTGAGATTTTCTGCAGGTGGATACATCCTATAGGTAAAAGGTGTAGCGCATCAATTACTCACAGGTCTGCCTTCAGCCCCACACCCGCACCCCGCGAGAAAGATATGAGCATCAGGCACTTAGGACACACCTCTCTAGCCTATATGAAAGCTATCAGACTATGTTCACGATAAGATGGTGTTGCAGGTCTTTGAACCCTGACGTCTCAGCTATGCTGGGAGGAGTTGTGAGAAGTCTCTTATTCCAAAGGCTAGTTGTCTCCATTTTGGTTTTGAGGAGATAATGGAGCTCCTTCAATAAAGGTATCTTGAATTTAATTCTAGACTAAACAGAAGTTAGAAGACTTGCATGTTTCTACAGTTCTGGGAGCAAACAGTGAAGATACAGATTTTCGAGCCATCATGGTCTCACACAGGCACACATACGTATGCATGTGTATTGATGAGCACAACTTTTATTTAGAAAAGTTAAATATGTCCCTGTGACAGGATTAATTTTAAAACATACCAGAATATTTTTATTTTTAATATCAGTGGAAATTAAAGTAAGCAAAAGCATTACAGGGGCTAGAAAAGAATTTTACTTAAGTCTGTTGGGACACTTCTGACCGTTCTGATCTATTGCTAGTTTAACAGTGTGTTTCAAAATTCAAGTGTGTCTTGATTTTATATCAAGTATTTCTTTTCTAAAAAGAAAAACTAAACTGAAATAAATGCATAGCATGAATTTTTTATCTCTCCACCTCTATTGTTTCCTTGCACAAATGTACAAAAATCTGGACCAGGATGAAAACACACTAATACATGGAGTCTGGCATTGCAAATAATATTACTCAAGATGATGTGAAATGATGGCAGTATGCTTGGGCTATATGGAAGCAGTCTATTGCAACAAGTGCCTTTTACCTTAATCCAGCTAATTTAGGGAGTAACACAGACTGGAGTCTCTGATAAGGCTCTCTCATTAATCCTTCCAAGTGCCTTGGTATTTAGGCATATTGGTAATTTTAAGAGAATGAAAAGAAACTATGGAAAGTTTACTGCATGAAGTTGTTAGTTTCAAAACCTTTGTATTGGGACATCAGGCACTAATTGTGAATATGAATATGCACTTCTCACAAGCTAGATTAAGTCTCTGTTCCGTGGAATAGCTGTTCACACAGAAACAAAAAACAGTGGAAGGAGGGTTCTTACCCAGAATTCTCAGAAAATGTTCTGAATTAAAAGAACATTAATTCTTCCACCAAAAATCCAAAAAAAGTCTAAAACTTCCTCTAAAAGTTAACCGGCAACTTTTGACTTCTTTTACAAAAATCTAATGTCTCAGTGCACAACCAAACAAACTTTATTCCCTTATTTCAGAAAGGTAAATGCTTTCAGGGGAAGAACAGTGATTACAGAAGCATCAACCTGTTTGATATTTGCTCTTCTGGAACAAAACAAATACTTTAAATTCATGATGAAAAGTTTTCCAGTTTTGTTCTTCAAGATTCATCATCAAAATCTGCAAAACTCAGCAGCAAAGGTAATGCAGAGGTCCAGAAGCTGACCTCTGAGTGACAATTAAAAAAACAGAATCAGGAATAGATAACAGAACATTAAGTAACACCAAACATTGAAATGCTTGACAGACTGTTACCTCATCATCATCGGCATCATACTGTGCATAATGCTGCTCCAGCAGCTCTCTCTGGCGGCGTTCTTGTTCTAGAGTTTGGCTAATCAGCTGCGCAACCTCACTCACTTGTCCCGGTTTTTCTCGTCCAATTACAAACCTATACAAAACATTAGTGAAAAAACATTACTCCTATCGTTTACCAAAGTTCTACGTTTTCAGCAGTATCTAGTACACAGGGTAGCCTTTTTCTCCAAAGATACATAGCTGTGATTGTTTCAAATACATCCTATGGATGATATTTGTCCAGAAGGGCAAAAAGTGCGCAGGACTAGGAGTGATCAGACTATAACAGGTCTGCTCACATCACAGGAGGAAAATAGAAGTGACCCCCTAGAGCCTTCCCTCCACATTTCAGTAGTTACAGACACAGACCTAGAGCAGGACAATTTTTTAAAAGAGTATCATCACTTCCATTCCCTTTAGGGCCACGTATTTCCCAGAAGGCTGCATCAGACCAGACTGCTACAGATGCACAAGGCACGCTTCTGGCAGCTTATAGTGAAAGGAATATGCACCAGAGTAACTTTTCCACCTTGACTTAGAAGGTATCTTCTATTTCTGAGTTTTTATATTTGTCTTCCTTCTGTCTCTAAAAGAGAAACTATTTCCACATTTTTAAATCTGGCAGATTCTATTTCCGTAATTTTAAGCTGCATTTAAATTTTTCTTTCATTTCATTGACTTCCGTTGCTAAGGAACGTTTTTCTCCACTGTTAGCTACTGCTGAAGATTTGGAACACATTTCTTTGGCTTAACAAAAGACAAGGGAAGTGCCTCTTTCTTGGTTGAAATTTATAAGACTGCTTCCCAATCAAGACTGCTTCCCAATCTTGCTTTCAGCAACTGAAACTCAGAATTGGTTTGGAGTGTAACGCTCTTTTTTTTTTTTTTTTCCCCCAGCACAATGGCATAACCATGATTAGATATATTAATATCTACAGAACTAATGATAAACACCCATTACACAGGACCACCATGCTGTAAACTACTGAATAAAAGCAGAATTTAAAGATGTCAAGATGAAGGAATATTTTCTTAGCAGGCTAGAAAGACAGCTCGGTAATTACAGATGAAAGAACTAATATGCAGGGCTGAAAAGCACAGTAAGGTGACACTGAGATACTGCATATGGTGAATCATTTGTTTCCACAGCATTTGGCTCAAAGGATGAATTTAATTTAAGATTTGAAGGAGTAGAAGAAATGTACATTATATGCCATGTATGAAAACTCTTTTCATTAGTACTGCCCATCACTGTTAAAATCCCTTGGGATTTGTCATTCATGTGTAAGCCAGCTTCTTATGAATGGATGACCCTGGGTCCATTTCCTACACCAAACAATTTTTCAGAGTCTATGAAGTCAGGCACAACAGAAAGGACTACAATTTGGAGATTATTTTAGCATCATCAAAATATCCAAGTCAGTAATTACTTCCAAAAGGATAAGAAAGGTGAGAATGAGTGACTCCTTTTGAAATAATGACACAAGGTGCTCTGAAAATAGTTTTCAAGAAAGCATTTAGCTTAAAAACAGAAGATACAAGATACAAGAAAATACAGCAGAAACTAGAACAAAATCAAGATGATAATGTCAGCATTCTAATCTTTATCAAAACAGATCACAGTCTGGCACTCATTTCCAACTGTTACAAAATATGACATTAGTTCTCAATAATGATAAAGACCTTGGGCTGAAAGAAAAAGAATGTTTCTTCATGGCCCTTACATTTCATCTGTTCTCCATACTGACTCATAGACAGATCCTGTTTCCTCTGAATTTTAATTTTAGAGCCAAGTATTACAAAGACTGAATCAGTCATGTTTTCAGACTCAAATGGGAGGAACAATGAATTTTAGATATTACTACATGAAGAAAAAATGATTTAATCTGTATTTGCTATGTGTTTGTCTACTCCAATGTAAAAACAAATTGAAAGTAAAAATGGAAAGAAATAACTTCTATTTTAAACAAACATTTTAAGCAACATTATACATGAGTATATTACTTACACATAGTAGAGAGAGCACCATGTTTTTAAACATGAAGGAAATCACCAATGTGGCAAATTACGGAACCACACAAAGTGATGCAAATATTGTATTCCCTCTGGCACTTTGCCTGGTAATACACCTCCTTGGAAAGGGACTCAAAATACTTTGTACAATCATTTTTGTACACTGAAAACTTAGAACAGACAGTATGTAATGCATCTAAAGTCTGGTAAATCCTGATTATTTAGGAGAGTTTTTGACACCTTAGACTCTAATGCAATTATATTTTCATACAGACAAACAAATTTAGGTGGGATGTAAAAATGTGAAACCTTATTAATTGAATTTTTCTTCTTATGCCAAAGCCACTTACAGTTTACAGTGATGTGATTTTCAAGGCTGGAATCACATGTCAAAATGAAGTTCCTCACTAATACCTGAAGCTGTTAGATGATATATTAATAAAAGCCGCCAAGCAATGACAAAGTTTAAAGTAAATATTTTCCAAAACAGAACTACATAAGGAATGTTTGATCATCCTACAATTTACTGCTTTAGAGTGAGACATTTCCAAAGTGTCTGAAAATAAATTTTTAGAAGCATTCAATCTACAACTGATGTCAGTTCTAAATAAAGAATTGTAAAATGGAATAATATGTTGCCAGCAATTACAGCTTTTACAAACTTAACCAAACCTATTGTCATGTTACATTCCATGACTTTCAGAATACCATGATGCTTATAATTAACTTGTACTAGATAAGCTATAAAGTTAAAATTTAAAGAGAGATGAATAAATATTACTCTCTTAGAAAACCATGAAGCAGAGGCAGTTATTACAACTCTAAGCATGAATTAGATCATTATGCATAGAATGGCTTTAAATACAAGAACTATCATAATCTGAAGTGTTTAAATGTGAGAAAGAGACATAAGGTTGTGATTCACTGACCAGAAAATTAGTCACTGAACCGCAATACACACACTTCAACAAAGTGGCTAATTACATATTTCAAAGCATTCTAGCTAACCAAAATTAAGTGCATACATTTCAGAATTGATTAATTGGTCTCAAGGGCCAAAAGTATTATAAGAAAGAACTATAAATTCTATCAGCAATAATATATTTAAGATGATGGTTGTTTCTGGATATGAGACAAATTAGGGTTTTAAAGCCTTTAAACCACACCACAATAATACTCCCCTTAATTTTTAAAGGCAGCAAATGCGAAATAAAACCCAGTGAATCTGTGATACTGCCATCACTGATTATTTCTGATGTGAGCTAAAAAGAAAGAGAGAGGAGAGAGAAGCAGGCCATGAATTGACCTTGATATGCAGAGTTACATGAAATTTAGCTGAATTACCAGCTGTGAAATATTTTTTGTTGTTTGTGGTTAAAATAAACAGGGAAAGAGTGAGGAATATAATTAATATTTGCCTCAATCTTGGATTAAAGAATATGTAAAGGAATTAAATACCTTGAGAAATTGAGAAGTAATTACAGTACTGGTGGTTATGAAAGACATTCTACTGAAAGTATCAGCAACTCCTACATCTCCTAAAATCCATAATTTAAATATTTTACAGCACACTTGATACATAGCTTTCTGCATATTTCCAGCTTTTATTAAACGAGGATCTGCAGACCTGTGTTTCTTGAAATAACAGTAGAAAACTTATTGATGTTTTTACCAGCTATGGGAACCAGAAACATTATTACAAGGATTTAATTAAAAAATAGTTCCACTTTGAAAATAACTTTGGTAGTAAAAAATACTGTGAAGGCAACAAATCTGTGATGCAAAACTGAAGTTCTGCAACACAGATTTTTAGTGACATGAGTTAATGATTTGTCCTGAAAATACTTGAGGTATTAAGTGCTCAGTTAAAAACAATTTAGAATGATTCCCTTAAATTCAACAAAAATCACATAAGAATACAGCGAAGTCCTTCTGAGAAATAAAAAACAGTTTGTTCAATAAAAAAGTAGAGCAAATTCATTGTATTTGGGGGAGTTTAACAGCTGGATGCTCCACTCCCAGAAGTGTTCAAGGCCAGGTTGGATGGGACTTCGAGCAACCCGCTTAAGTGAAAGGTATCCCTGCCCACGGCAGGGGAGTTGGAATTAGAAGATCTTTAAGGTCCCTTTCAACCCAAATTATTCTGCAATTCTATGATTTTAAAAATGGTTTTCCTCTGAGCTTTAAAGCCTGATGCTGCTTCTGTTTCCATTTATCTCATTTATTTCAAGATGCCTTCAATTACCTACTCTGGCACTTCCATTAGGATAACAGCCATATAATTAATCCAAAACACTAAAAGGAGCGTGAACCCTGTTAAGAAGGCATTTTATTTAGTCACAGCAGTGCAAGCTGCAATTTGCCTGCTTTTCATGAACAAGATCAACCTCTCTTAAACAGCAGTCTCAAATGTAGAAGTCACTGACTGCACATAAGGAATTCACAGCCTGTGAGCTTCCATTACACTTTGTCAGCCAAAATGATCTGCCACTCATAAAGACTCTTCATATCATTGAATAATTTAGGTTGAAAGAAAACTAGTCCACCCTCAGCCCCTGACTTCAAAGCAAGGTCAACTTTGTCAAGGCCTTCATCAGAATTACCCTTGCTGCAACTTCTGCTCAGTGCCTGTTACCTTGGCCCTGGACTGAGTACAAAGAATGCGGGTTTATCCTTTCTACCTCCTGGAGGGTAGTTGAGACAACAATAACATGCCTGACATCCCCTTCTTTTTTTCAGACTGAAGATGTTCTTTCCACCTCTTCCCAGGGTGTTGCCTGCACAGCTGCTCTCTATCTCAGTGTTGCACAGGGTGATGCTGCTCCAGATTCCGGACCCACATCAGCCCTTGCATCATAAGATCTCTGTCAGCTCATTCCTCCAGGCTGCTGAAGACCCCGTGCCTGGCAGCCCTGCCCATTAGCCCACCTAGCCTCACCTGCAACCTTGCTAAGAGTGCCTGCTCCACCCAGCCCTCCCTGGCATCAGAGACAAGCATGGGCACAGCAATCTTTAAAGCCACTAGCTGATACCAAGAGGAACTCAGGGTGATTGGTAGAAGGAAATAAAAAAGGTTTGCCTGCAGATGAGTTAAAGTATCGACCCAAAACTAACAAACACTTCACAAAAAAGTGAACAACTCTGCTTGGAGATCACCACCCAAAGTAACATAATGAAGTGATAACTACCAGTAGATGAAAGGAGCAATGACTGAATGAAGTTATGATACATAAGAAACATCTGAGAGAGCAACTTGTGTAATGTCTAGTGCAGGATGCTGGCTGTGTAAAGCCAGCACAGATAAGCAAACTTTGGGCAAGAGCCTTCAAGGACCCTGGAGATAGAGCTTCCAGTAAGCTGAACTGTTGTGCAGAAGTTCCACAGCCTCCATCCTTTTCCACGGATCCAGGATGAAGCAAGCTTTCCTGAATTTAATGACAGAGCAGTAGGACTTCAACCTACCAGCTTGGGTTGGAAGGGACCATGGCATGAGCAGGGACACCTTTCACTAGATCAGGCTGCTCCAGGCCCCATCCAACCTGGACTTGGAAACTTCCAGGGATAAGTCATCCCCATCTTCTCTGAGAAACTTGTTCCAGTGCCTCACCTACCCTCTGAGTAAGGAACTTATTCCTAACATCTAACCTAAACGTCTCCCCTTGTAGTTTCAAATCATTTCCCCTTGTCCTATCACTGCATAAAAAGTCACTCTCTCATTTTTATAAGCCCTCTTTCAGTACTGGAAGGCGGCTATAAGATCTCCCTGGACACTTCTTTTTTCCAGGCTGAACAACTCCAGCATTCTCCAAGTGTCTTTGCGGGAGAGGTGCTCAGTCACTCTGATTATCTTTGTGACTTGCTCCAACAGGTCCACGTCTTTCTTCTACTGGGGATCCCAAAGCTGGATGCAGTATTACAGCTGGGGTCTTAAAAGGGCAGAACAGAGGGCTAGAGTAACCTCCTTCAACCTGATGGCCATTCCTCTTTTGATGCCAACCAGGATGTGGTTGGCCTTCTGGGCCAAGAGTGGTATCAACGGTGCTGGTGAATGAGCAGCAAAGTAATAGCTCACATGCCAGAAAAGCCTCAGCAGCGTCTCCAGAGCATGTCAGACACAAGCCCCTGATAAGCTATGCCATGATCAACATTAAATGGATATTGAGTCAGACGACTGGGAAGTCATGTAAAAAACCCACACACTAATAATAATGCACTTATATTAATTATTCCCACAGAAATCAATTCTAGTCTAGGGCCTCACTGACACATTAGCTTTACTCAAGAGTACTTCAAAATTAGCCAAGGCATTCAATATTTTGGCACCTCTCCAGGTTCTGGTCCTTACACTGCTCTGTTCCTCTGAGAGTGTAGGTTTAAGAAACAATTCCATCTCTTCCAGACAGCCTGACAGTATCCCAATACAATGCTTAAAAGGTTTCATTGAATACTGGATGATCATTTAATCAGCATTTGCTACAGCACCACACAATTCTTTTGGGAATGGCAAGCTCAAACACATTTGTAAATCTATGCTTTAACATACTTGAATGCAGTCAGCTCTGTTCAGGAGGTAAAGGGTTACCTGGGAACGTTTCCAAAACCTGATTGCTTTTTGGAGTGATATGTTTTCCCTCACACTTGCTGGCATCCGTAGGGAAGAAATCCAGGATGGTAATACAGATAGGACACATGTAAGACGTTGGGTTCAGACCATGTCATTAATCTGGACAATTACATGATCCAGATTCTAGGCAAGCTGGACCATCCCCATAGAACAGTCCAGAAAAATGCTATTACAACACCATCCCTATAGCTTGGAGAATTATCCTGCAATGATGAACAGTGGGTATTTCTGCCCAGATGTCACAATGTTGTAACCCATAAATCAAGGTGCATCAAACAGTGTGGGAGCTACCACAACATCGTAACTTGGATGAAAGAGTTAAAAAACCAGCTAAATAAACATATATGATGATATTTCAGTTGCAGGGGTAGGAGTTTATGTTTAGATCCAACCAACTTGAGGCCAAAGTGATTCAAAACCTGTCAAGTTGTTCCTTTTTCTAGGAAAAGAAAAAGAAAGCTGCTCCTTACAAAATCCAGCCCCACTAAACCTTATTTGTTCCTGTTACACTTAATTTTAAAAACAATGCTCCAGTAATTGGTAAGATAGTTTATAATTCAGACAAAATCTTTAAATGAAGATTTATACATATATTTCAAACTTAAACATATAATTTATCATCCAAATGTGCAAATATTTCGAGAAATCACTTATCATAAAATTCAAATTAGCAAGATCTCAAGACACAAGGGATATATTTATGCCAGTAAATTAAATAGTGCCAGGGAATGATTCCAAGTACAAGTAATTGATCATCATATTAAAATTGTATTAAATCACTGAAACAGTCTCTGAAAAGGTTTGGGCCAAGTTAACTAATATTCTACTGAAGAATACTCAGACACAGCCCAGGAGTTAGTAAAGACTAGGAGTTAGCTTGGGTTGGGTTTCCCATGAACAGTCTCTCTGCTCTCTGCTCAGAAAGGCACAAAACTTTAAGGGAAGGAGCTCTGACCACTCTGGTGCCAGCTGGCCTCAGCAGGAAGAAAAATCCAAGGCACACACTGTCTACTACAACAAGCACAGCCAAGGAATATAAACCAGCTACGCAGTGATGAATGCAGTCTTACCTCACCCGTGCTAAGGGATCAGAGTACTTATGGGTAATTCTTCATGTTCAATGTGCTATTCCTGGTGGTCTTACATTTATTACCAGCACTTATAGGAGTTTTTTGCCAGAGACCAAAAAGAAAACAGCTTATATTATGGAATCTTCTGTATAACTATAATGGAATAAACAGGAGACATTTACACAACTTCAGCACACAGCACCACACAGTTTTTGCGGGATCCATGATTCAAGTTTATCAAAGAAGCACAAAGTGCACCAAGCACACATGGCTTCTTAAGCAGCTCAGCATGAAGTCCCAGCTCAGCAATCAGCATTGCAAAGGAAAAGGGCTTTTCTTTCCTTTTCTCTTCCTCTCCTCGGCTTCAGCACTTGGAATCAAGGAAAAAGAAAGAGACAAGGAAGAAAAAGAACAAAACCACAACTCCCAGCCAGACAACAGATTACAAAATCCAGCTCTCTGAATCAGACATGGAGTGTGGCATCTTCTGCTTTTGGGTCCTGTCTCATTAACCAGGAATTACAAGTCTTGCCTCTAGCACAATGTGGATTTGCATTATGGAGAATGCCTGCAAATGTTTAAAGGACCCAGCTGTCTCATAGGGTAAGAGCACAGGCAGGCAAAGTGAGAAGTAGCAGAAGAAAATCTGCACAGGCATGCTCACTGGAAGAAGAGGAGATTATTATTTACGCAAAGGAGTCACAATAATAAAGCCATGCTGTTCAGTGCTACTGTCAACAAATAGCATTCCCATCAGGATATACTGCTGCTGCTTAGATGCTGAGGTGGACTTCATCTGTCCTCTATACTGTCTTTGGGCTTGCAAAGCCACAACTGTACAAATTACCTTTCTAGATGCTGTGATGGCAAACAAAGCTAACAGCAGGCATGTTTTCTGAAACAGTACATTTGTCAGAAAAAAATCAGCTCAAGATGAGGTGAGGAATTAGCTGAAGAAGGGAGAAATGAATTTCAAGTTGGTGTTAATGAACAAGTGATTATTTTCCTTTTTGACCCTTTAACTGCTGATTGTGTAAGAGCTATATAAAAGAAAAGTAAAAACTTGTCTGAAAGATTGCATTTGCAGTTCAGTAGGAAATAAAGAAATTGGGCCGTGAACCGGGACTGGGAGTTGAGACAGAACCTGGCTCTGAATTAAAACTGTCCAGATAAGAAAAACCAAAATGGTAATAGATGATTTTTTATTAGAACAGAGAATAGTTAATAGTGAAAAGCCACAGGGTTTGACAGTTATATGGCTATTGTTAGAACATACTCTTCGGTGATCTAGAAAATTAAATAAACATGGCAAAATTGGCTAATCAATTATTCAAGATGGGAAGACTGATGCATTTAATCACAATTTAATTAAACAGAAGTAGGTAAACTCATTTGTAGGTTAGAATTAATACAATTAATAACTTTCACAGTGGTACAAATCACAAGACACCAAAGAGGTTTTGCACAGGTTCTGCATGGTTCCCCAAAAAATCAAGAACTGATTCAGAAAGCACCATGAGAGCATCCGCTCAGTGCTTAGCAACAGTTTGGAAAGCTGAGAAAATGTTTGGTCACATTCATACAACAGGATACGGAAGAAGGACGCTGAATTGAAAATTTGCCTCTCCAGTAAAACACTGAATTTGTTTAACTTTCTTAAACCTTTCAGAGGAAAGTAATAATGCTAAAAGCATATGAGCAGCATAAGAAAGACTGGGATTTTCTGATGACTCTCTCGTGCAAGACCCTTTCTACTTAACAATGCAGTAAGGCTTCCCAGAACCACGTCCTCCTTTCCTGCGATCCCGCCCTTTCCCAGAGCTGCATGAGCACAAATCTTTGTGTCGGGTAAGGCAAAGAAGTGCATTCGCCACTGAAAGCTTCCATATTTGTCCTACAAGAGACAGAGACTAGGTATGTATGATAAAAGGATAAAGTATTCTCTATGCAAGAATGAGATTTTCTCTGTTTGGGTGCATTCAAAAAAAAAAAAAAAAAATCCCCTGGAGGGATAAAACTCCTCGAGTGAGCTTTCTCTGGCATAGACCGTAGGGTCCCCCACCACCCTTTCATTAGGATGAACAGGGGAAAGAATGGGATCACAAAGGCTCAACATCACCCAACCACCTTCAAAGAACTTCAGACTTGATAATCAACACCACAGTCCACACAGAGACTGCAAATAAAATAATACAGGAAAAGCTCCATGACAGGATAGGATTCCCACTGTCAAGCTGTCTCCTTATCATATTTTTTATGATTGCAGGCACCACTCACAAACTTCAAGCTGATGGATTACATCCTAAATGGGGTCAAAAGAAGCACAGAACAATTAGTGGTATTAGTGTGGCACTGCCCTCTGACTGATCCATTAATCTTAGAGCAGGGGCAACACTCAACAATATTGAAAACAACACGCATTTCAAAGGAAAATCCCCTCCTCTATATAATCAAATTCTGAAATCCACTAATATGAGATATTAGTAAACAGTTAAGCAAAATTATAAAGAAGACTTGATATTTACATCAATTGAAATAGCATTCATAGTTGTATTTGCCAGATTAGAGTCACGAGGACACTAATTCTCATCCTGAAAAACAGAAGCTGATTGCCAGCTGGGATTATGAAAGAATTCCCTCTCTTTCCTTTGCCTCATAGGCTACCAGAGTACATCTGGTGGGTACTGATTATCTCTCTAGAAAACATTATAAGAAAGAATAATTTAATTTATTATCACTGGAGAAGCCAAATTGGCTGAGTCAATGATCTTCCATTATGGCATGACAACTCAGCTGGATAGTCCAATACTGCAAACAATGGATAAAATAATCACAGATGCTTACGTCTGCTCTTCTTTCCCAACCTCTCAGCCTCACCTAGAACAGTTCAAAAGGTAACAACCATGTCTTCAGTTTCACAAATTCTTTACTGTTTTAGCTACAGGCAGTCTGAATAATTTTTTTTTTTTTCTGGTAGAAAAACTGCAAAAATCTATTCTAGGTCAATGATTTCCACTGTCAGTATCATTCAAAGTGTTCAGAAGGCTCAAAGGGGAAAAATAAATCACTAAGTATTGGTATTATGCAAGCTCTCTGAAGAGGTATTGACTGCATTTATTGCAAAGAATTAAGAAGTGGCTTTAATGTCATTCTATTCACAAATGTCCTTTCTTTACATCCGATATCACATCATAAACCCTGCTACAAAACCCAGCATGCACTTTGACTAGATTAAGGACAAAATGATTGCATATGCATAATGCTGTGAGTTATAAACGTGAAGCAATGCCAGGGAAATGCACAGGAACCTCTGCATGTACAGGACACCAGGCAGAAGAAAGGTACAGATTTTGTATGCTGTGATCACAAAGACATGCTTACTAAAGCAGTTCTATGAAATCCATCAAACTGACACTATTGAACAGCAGACATGTGAGTAAGTATGAATGTGATTTCTCCTGTGAAAGAAGGATTCAGGAAGCTGCCTTGCCTCAAATTAGGTGGGGTGTGAGATTGTACGCTGCCTACACACTTGTAGTTCAGCAGGGACACCCCTCCCAGGAACAGCAGAAGGTATTTATAAAGCAGCAACCTCTTCCACTGCTCCTGCCTGCTGCAGTGACGCAGATCATTAATGGCAGCTGCCACAGGTCAGTAGCATCCCCCTCCCTGCATGGCTAACAGGCAGGAGCTGACAGCTGGGGGCAAGTAAGGGATTTTGCCCCAAAAGACCCTCTTAAGTTGCCCCTTGTGTTCTGGAGCAATTCAGGTGCAGAAGTGGGCACTGTCTGCCAAAGAGGGTGGGGATGAGGGACTTCTCCATCCTGGCTCTAACATACGTGTAAGTAGGAAAGTGGATCTGTCAGAAACCAACCGTTCTCTCCACAGAACAAGCAGCAGGCAGGGCTCTTTCGTCATACATCAAAAGAAAAACAGCCAGGACGATAAAAATACCTCATCTCTTTCATATCTAAATTCATCAATATTAGCTCTCACTTTCTTTACAAGCAAATGTTTAAACCTACATTGAAGCAAAAAATCCAAGCACCCTGAAATTTCAAAAAAACAGATTTCTGGAACCATTTTTGATTTTGAGTAGCTAAAACCAATGCAGAGCATCAGACAACAAAACTGTCCAAGGCCGGACCAGACACCAGGAGCCTGTGCCACACAATATTTGGCCACCTTGTCAAGTCCCGCTCCCAGCCTACCACAAAACAGGGAAGAAATCACGTATTTCTCAGATGGCCTGCATAAAGCAGAAAAGTGGTGTTTCTGAGGGTTTTTCTTTTCCTCATGAATTTTTAAACGAAGTAAAAAATAGGGGGAGTTGCACCAAATTCTATCCATTTACTTCCTCTAGTTAGATATATAGTAGTAAGATGCTGCTAAGCACACAGTACTCTAGTGTACACACAGATTCTTATATATTTGGTTTATTTATTAATAATTTAGTATAACTTTATAACTCATATTATATTTAAAATTTTTATTATTAATAATATTTTATGAAGGTTTTTTGACTAGTTGTGACAATAATGCACTGGGTCATATTTTCCACAAAACCTCAATATCTTAAGCTTACTTACAAGAAAAACCGTAGAAACACACATCTCTCTTTGACAAATGAGACCTGTCAGAAGCAAATGATCCCAGCACACAGGACACATAGTATACTTGACAATGTAAACTCAACAACAATGAAGAAATACTTTTTACAGCTCCCTATTTTGTGACAAGGGTCTAGATTGCAACCAGTCTCACTGTAATTTACTTCCCAGGAAAAGACTCCGGGAGTTCGGTGTGAAAATCGTTTTGTATTTCCTTCTTTATTATTTTTCCATGGAAGCAAGTATTCTGTTCTGTAACTTACGCAATAATTATTACATGAACTAAGCTGATTATAAATGTATCTAATACATATGTTTTATATAAGTGCTTTCTTTTTATTTTTTTCTTTTGAGCTAAAACATCAAACACAAAATATAAATAACATTTGCTTTGTGTACTGAAACGCAGGAACACATTATTCTCTGTCATAAGGACCTTATGTTTGAACGTCCCAACTCTGCAGAAAACCTAATATAGTCATTTTTATAGTTAGCTTAGTAGGAACACTCACAGCATGTGTGAGCCTTCGCAGAAATAGTACTGATGTAACTTAAACTGTAAATGTTACACAAAAATATATTCACCGGTAATTACACCACAATTTCTAATAATTTTTTTCCTAAATAACCTCTTTTAAATAAAACCTTGATCAACCACCCCCAAGATTCTTCGCAGAATCCACATCCCAGCATTGTTTCTTAATGTTTTACAAGAACAGCCATGGAATTGTAGTGGAAATGTGCATGCCAACATATAGCACCACCATCTGAGGGAGTCTGCATATATTACCACCCACAGTTTAGTCATGGTTCAAAAAAAAGTCAGCTCTGATCTCATGAAGTAAAGAATTCAGTTGTATTCCCCAGACAAGGTTTTGAAAGAGAACCAAAGGGTGACTACAGAATGGCTGTTGCTTTACAGTATGCCAAAGATATTTTTGGGTTTATTTTGTAAAGCTAAATCTTTACCAAAATTAAAAAGCTATTAAATGGAAAAGCTATGTGTCTGCATAGGTTTTAAGTGGCAAACCAGTTCATTTCTAGGGAAAAAAATGTTCTTATTAATTGACAGACAATTTACAGCTTTGTATTTATTTTAGTACAGACTTCTACTTGCAGTATACGCTGCATTTTCTAGACATTCATTATTTTGTGGCTTTTTACAGGGACAGCACAGGATCAGAGAGAACCCCGGAGATGGTGCTGGGACTCAGGTAGCTCAATGAATTAATACTGCAACACTGCATTCCTCATTTCAGTAGCTGTTCACACTACTGCACCCAGTACTCTCCTCTCCTTTGTGCTGAGGTGGCATGTGCAAGCACCGCAGTGCTCACTGCCTTACTCCTTCAGCTCTGGGGCACTAATGTGGCCATCTCCCCACGGGAAGAGCAGGGAGGTGATCAGTGGCAGCATCGTTTCCATCTGACCAACACCCATGACCTTTGTCATTATAACTAATACAAACAATTTGAAGTCCATGGTGACACCAGTGACCAAGAGGACAGTCGTCATCGATCTACAATTTCAGCTTGTCTCAGTGGTCATATTTTAAAATTCTAAGCCAAAACAAAATTCCAATACTATATCTCATCTGTCTCGGGATCAAAGAAGAAGACATCTGGAAGTCAAAAAACTCTGATTCCACCTAGGCATACTGAAAATCCTGTGAAGAAAGCCAGGTAATCTTAAGTATTAAATTACTTTTTTTTTTTAACTTCTACAATACTCACATGACTTTCTCTTTGGTGTTTCTAAGAACGGTTGCAGCAAAATTTTGCGTAACACCAACCAGACTGATGCCATCAACTTCCACAATTTGGTCATTCACTTGGATCCTTCCAGGGAAAAAACACAAATACACAAGTAATTGTGTCAGTTCTTGTGAATTGAAGAAAGAGATCTTCCTAGCTTGACTTTAAACAAAAGCTCAGTCATAAAATGATTGAGGTAAATATGAAAAATGCATTAATTCCTTGCATGCAGACATCTCACAAATCCAGCTTCAAAGTTACCATTACAATTAATAGCATCAATTATCCAGTCCTCTTCCTTGCGTTAGAAATACAGCAACACAAACCCTTGAATTTTTCATATGAATTAAATTAAATGAGATACTTCAACAGCTCTTATATCATTATTTCCTAACCCAATCTTGAAAAACAGCATAAGACATAGCTCTGGTATTTCATGCTAATGGGAAAAAAATGTGATATTTAACTAAAACAACCTGTTCATCTGTGGAGAAAACAGCTTATATATGAGACTTAATTGTGACATACTCTCCTAAGATATTTCATGTAACTTGCTCCAAAGAGATGAATTCCCAGTGTGTGATCTTGCTGCACACAATAATAAGACCTTAGTCTGTTTTAATGAGGACTCTCTTTTAGAAAGCAAACACCTATTTACAGATGATACACTGTTTGATTCTGAAAACCTTAGAGAGAATGAAAACCATGCTGCTTTTATCTAAAGCAAGTACTGCTACAAAATCCCTAGAATGGGCACTGCACTCATCTGGATTACAAATCTTTGGAAGATGACTGCTATACTATCCTCTAGGAAAACACATTCTCCAATAGTGTCAAAACTTAAAAAACAAGCAAACATATCCAGAACTAGTCAAAGGGAGCAATTTTCAAGTACTTACATGGATTCTATTGATCCAAGCTACACAAGAAATAGATATGGAAAAATCCTATTTAAATTATATGAAAATACCTAAATTAATGTATTTAGTATCTTAGGATACCTTAGTGATAAGATGGCTTTTCAAAGAACAGCAGAAGCTTCAATAGTGCGTTGAAGCATTTTGACTTGGAGCACTAATTTCTCTGCAACACTTTGCAGTTTTACATGTATTCAAGCAGTATTTTCTGGTTTTTTGATTCCACTGATGAGTAAGAAATACAGTATTTTTTCTCTGGCAGTCTCACACCACAGAACATTGCTATGTTCTGGGCAGGATCTTCCTTGAAAAAGGCAGCCTATAAACTCCTATTTAGAAAATAGTATTAGGCATTTTAATCTCAGAATTTTATTTCAATTTTCACTGAAGGAGTTAAGAAATATGCCTATCACATTAATATTTGTTGAATTTTGATTATTTATTCTTTTTTACTTAAGCAAACACAAGGTGCAGTCAGATGGCCAGAGAAGTTCCTAGAAAAGAACTTCTAAGAACCTTGTGCCCACTGAGTGGGAAACTGTCACCCTCTAGACTGAAAAGGGTGGAAGACCAGGTTCCTTTTAGATGACAGTTTAGGCACAACGCTGTACATCACTACGCAGTGGATTAGTAGTGTTCATACACGGACACAGTTCCAGTATTGCAGGTGATGAAACACTATGTTAGAGAACACTTGCCTAAAACTTTGTAAGTGGGTCTGTGTTGATTCAGTGTAATTCCACTTGCCCTTCAGGCATATGTCATATCTCCTTCTTTCTTGCTTGTACAGCTTCTAAATTTATTTCTAACTCTTATTTTTATGGCCACTGTTCTTCAAACCTGCTTTCTTTCTACACATACATGTACTTTAATTACATACAAACATACATACATATCAAACAACATACAAAGGGCAGCCTTCCCAGTACAGATCCCTGTCAGGAGCTCTAGGTCTCCTCTCGCTCTCAAATCTAATTTCAAATGTGAATGAAAAATTAGGCTCAGGTTGCCAAAGCCTGAATCATAGACATTTAACTGCTTTTATCATTATTAACAAAATAGTTAATTCTTCTGACAATGTTTTCTAATGCTCATGACTTTAAAATTCGCCTGCTGAAAGTTTCAATGTTCACACAGGTAATCAGAAGGCTAAACCATGGACTTTGACACAAGAAAGGAAGTTTATTTTGGGGAACATTACACAGCTGCCAGAACTCACAGCTGCCAGAACTCACAGCTGAGTGGCAAAAGACACACACACAGCCTGCAGGTCTCTTGGCTCTATATATCAAGGGCCTTTCTGACCTGTGCAGTGCCGTTTGCTGAGTCGTTCCCTTTCCCTCCTTCTCTTCTCTTCCCTGCTTTGTGGGCAAAAGAATGCTCCTTATCTAGCTTAGCTGAGAAACAGCTTCTGAGGGAAAGATGAGGAGTGGTTGTTCTCATACACTCTCTCAGTGTGTGTTTCTGTCAGCCACAACAGGTTTCTTGAGCAAAGAGAAGTTTCCAAACCAGGGCCCCCTTAACCCCAACACCTGCAGATTACAGTGAAGTAGGAACTATGGAAGTGAACCAACTAAAGCTGAACAAATTACTTGCACAATTACTTCCCGTTAGGATGAAATGAAAAATTCAACTTGTGTAGAGACAACTTTTAGAGCTCAAGTTAAGAACTATGTAATGTTTCAAAACTGCTCCCAATGTTATCAAAACACTTTAAAATGGGAATGATAACTCATCACCACAGTAATTTGAAAGAAGTAAATATGGATTGATTCATCCAAGGTGTTTTTCATATTCAGTCTAATGATTGATTTCATATTCTACATGCTATTAATAACCTCTCCTATTACTTGCCAACATGTTTCCTTTGGGTTCATCTTGAAGCACCCTTCTTCATTAAATATTGGTACACAATGCCTTCTGATATGACATATAAATGCTACCTGTTTTACTGCACCAACGTGAATCAAGTCAGTGGGGCTCAATCACTGAGAAACCCTCTTGTAGAGACTTTTTGTTTCCATGGGAAGCAAGTACTTTATATCACAACTTGATGGGTCTTTCAATAAAAGATAGGAGCGATCCTACAGAATGTTTTAAATTCTAGCTTCAGAAGAACATGGTTGAACACTGCTATGCAATTATTCAGAATATCTGATAAAACCGCTGAAACATACTTTTATTTTCTGTTCGGAGACTTTGTTTTGCTACCAGTGTTAATGATTAACTAGGCTTCTCACCAAGATGAAGTTAACAGAACCCTTTACAGTTGATGCACTTTATTATAGAACTGTCTGCTCCTGACTGAGAGGATTACATATCCCTTTCCCAAGTGAATGATCAGTCAAGCTCTCAAAGAGAAAATCAGACTGCTATTTCTCAGCTGACTAAACATTCTGCCAGTTGAAAACCAACACAAATATTAGAATGGTCAAAGAACAATTTTATTTCTCCTCAGCTGACAAGCTCCTTTCAGATGCCATCTAGGGAAATGAAAGAAGAGACTTGTGATAGAACATTAACTTTTGTAGCCCACTCAAACATGTGACTAATGGGAGGAAAAGAAATTACAGATCGTCACAGAGCAGTAGTGAGTGACTGATTTTCAACCAGAGAATTTCACAAAGAACGCCAGTCGTGAGCTTAATGCCTTTGGGCTGAGGTCAAGCATACCCTTCAGAAGAGCATTCACTTAAATTTAAAGTAATTGATAAAGTCATGACAACCTGAAGTGTCAGCTTCTTCATTTCCCTTCATAACGTTTAAGCCTGTGATAAATCAGTACTTGGCCTTCAACGTGGCATCTTACTGCCAAGATCTGTAAAGATACCTCCAAGTCCAATCTAGAGGACGATATACTTCAGTAGTTTCAGAGCAGTGTTATTAAACTTTGCAATCCTCTGCCTTGTAGAGTCTTCCGGTTTAATTTTTGTGGCATTTCCACAGCAGAACAACTTTTTGCCTGGCTGAAAAGTCAGGGGGGTTCATCAATAAGGAACATATTGCTGCAATACATTTTTCAGAAGACAGCAACAATTTAAGAGTTTTTCCTTACTTTTATTTATAAATAATACTTTCATATTATTTATAACTAACATAAAATCATTAATGGTTGAAAAGTGAAGATAAGGCATGAAAGTTATTTTAATTGCTTACATATCAGATAAGTAATATTTTATTCGCATGCAAATTTACAAAGGCTATGCACTGGGACAAAATGACAAACTGTATGGGTTGGAAGATACGTAAGAATACTTTTCATTATTAAACTATTACACAGTAACATTGGCCTAATTGTGGCAGGTATTGTGTAATATGCAGATAACTTGTTCCATAGGAAACAGAGCATACTATGAGACAGAAAATATTTTATGCTCAAAAGGAATTCTTTAACCCAAACATACCAAATAAGCAATTCTAGAAGTAAGCAGGTTTTACATGAGCATCATATAAGACTACATACACCATCTCTTTAGTGGGCAAGATTTATGGTACAGCTTCTTATGCCAATTGATTAATGTATTTTCAATGCTGTAGGTGAAAACTGAACTCTGGAACAGAAGACTATCCATAATAAAAAACACAAACTAACAGTCTGAGTTAGTACCTTAAAAGGAGTGTACTCAGTAAAAGTTTAAACATACAGATACACTAATTATTTTCCTAATAACATAATCATCAACGTTGGAAAATATCTTCAAATCATCTAATCCAACCATCAACCTATCATACAATCACTCTTAAACCATATCCTCAAGTGCCATATCCAGATGCCTCTTCAACACTTCCAGAGACAGTGACTCCACCACATCCCTGGGCAACTTACTCCAATGCCTAACCACCCCTCCAGTGGAAAAAAAAAAAGTCCTAATATCTAATCTGAACCTCCCTTGACACACTTTAGGGCCATTTCCTCTCATTCTTTCATTTGAGACATGGCAGGAGAGACTGACCCCCACCTTGCTACAACCTTCTTTCTGGTCACTGTAGAGAGGGATACACTCCTCACCAAGTCTCTTATTCTCCAGACCGAACAGCCCCAGTTCCTTCAGCCACTCCTCATAAAGGAGTTTTCCAGACCCTTTACCAGCATTGTTGCTCTTTTCTGGACATGCTCCAGCACCTCAGTGCCTTTCTTGAAATGAAGGGCCCAAAACTGATTTGAGGTGCATCATCACCAGTGCCAACTACAGAGGGACAACCCCTCCCTGCTGACTACCCTATTTCTGATACAGGCCAGGATGCCACTGGCCTTCTAGGCCACCTGGGCACACTGATGGCCCATATCAAGCCAACTGCTGTCAAACAGCAACTCCAAGTCCCTTTCTGCTGAGCAGCTCTCAAGCCACTCTTGCCCAAGCCAGTTGCGCTGCACGGGGTTGCTGTGACACAAGTGCAGATCTGTCACTTTGCCTGACTGAACCTCATGCAGTTGTTCTTAGCCCGTCCATTCAGTCTGCCCAGATCTCCCTGTAAAAAGACCAAATAGTCAAATGTTGAACAGAACTCTTTTTCTTAAGTACTGCCTAAGTACTATAAGCGGGCTTATAGCCAGAAGAACAGGTGGGAGCTCAATACCTTTAAAATCTAGACTACCTTAAAAGTAACACACAATTTGGAATCACCAGCTTTACTTATGCAAAAGCATCTGGGATTTCAGTAGTAAAAAACACACACCTTTGGCAATTCTGTTCTCCTTAAAGTTTAAACTTACTGTACCAATTTGGTATTTTCTCATCACCACATCAGGTATTTGGACCTTACCAATGAAGTCTCTGAACTTTACAGCTTTGGGTTATCATGACATACATTAGCAACTACTTCCCATGAAAATCGTAATTTATAGTAACTACTGCTGAGAAAATTTCCAAATACAAAGTCTAGTTTACCTGCCATCTCTTTCTGCTGTGCCACCTTCTGTTACCGTTTTGACAAATATTCCCAGTTTTTCAAGGCCTGCATCTGCTCCAACTCCCATTCCAATAATGCTTATGCCAAGTCCATCCTCATCTGTGAAAAAAGAAAGAGAAAGTAGAAACTTCTTACATATGATCTGTCTAGTTGTTTGGTAGGTAAACATTTATGCTTTGGTTCCTCTTGGCTTTCCATGTCAGTAATATCAATATTACTTTGCTTCTTTTCAAAAAATCTACATGACTACTATTTTAATTACACACCAAAAATATCACCTTCACCCTTATGACGAGCTTAGAGAACTGGTCAAGATTTTTATTCATCCAGTGGAGAATGAACATATCATATCAAACACAGCAAAATCTTGTGTAAATGGAGTGTCACAGAACAATTCTCTTAAGGAAGGTAAAAACTGCCTCTCTCTGAGCTGCTTCTTTAATTCCTTACTGAACTATTCCTGAAATTCAAACAGCCAAGGTGACTACAATAGATTCAGAGAAATTCAAGATCAGCTTTGTATGCCTGTGTGGACTTCCTCGGACTTGTAGGTCAGTGTCACAGGAACTGGAAATGGCACACAGACACCGTACCTTTTTCTAGTTCAACTGGGAAGAGCTCCAGCTTTTCCACACGCTTCTCAAGTTCATATTCAGCCGATGCAGCCACTGGGTCAACTTCATCATTTCTCCTGTCATAGTCTTCATTGGAATATGTATTGAAAACCTGTGGAAACAGACCACAAATCATTCAGCTACCTACTCCAAAAAGACTCCTAACTTAAAGAAATGGCTACTGTTTTTATCCTGTGATGTTGCAGAGTTTGAAAAGCTTTAGAAGACAAACTTCTCCTGTTCATTCAAACTTCAGGTTACCAAATTTGCGCTTTTTCATTCAAGGAAGCACAAGTATGGTTGCAAAAGTCAATTGAGTATAAGTTTCTATTGCTTTTGATTATAAATGCAAAAGGTGGTCTTTCATGACTACATTGGAATATGCATCTCAATATTTAAAATACTTGATTCAACTCATTAAAATGCACTATTAGTAATCATTCAAAGACATCAAAAATTCAAACACACTGAAATGATAACCTGTATCGTGTCTCTGTTTTACCCTTTACTCCTAATGAAGTTCCAGTTTGCATTCATCTAACAGAGCTAGACCTGAAGATTACTAATCTACATTTGTTATCTATGGATATCATAAAGTATTATGTTCCATAGTATGTATTAACTTTTTTAAGACAGCAATACACACAGATATGGGTATTTTTAACTAACTGGGTTTACGGGTTTATTTTGGCTCTAAAGCAGTAATTTAACTGTGACTGCATTAACTTGGTTATATTATTTATGCTACTTTCTATTATACTTTCAACACAGCCTTCAATCAGTGGTTATTCAGATCTTTAGGAAATTCAGTCAGGAAAAACATATTTTCATATTTTAGAGGTCAAAGTTTGTCAGTCTAACATAACTTCCCACATTTGGCAGCAAGGAAAGAATATGCATTATTAGCGGTAATAATTTTACTGAGCTTCAGTTCCATGGATATATAATATTCATTACTTGAAATAAAGGAAAACAGTTTCCTGTATCTCCCTTTCCTCTTTTACAGATGCGCTACAGAAGATAGAACTGGTAGCCATGTTTTCCTTTATCACTGCTCCTCTTACAACATAAAACACTGCACCATGCTGCACAGCTACCCATATATCCAGAGGCCTACAGAAGCCTGCTCTCGTACAGCCTTGCTTGGAGGCTCCATGACTGTCCCTGGAGCAAGCATGCCAGCTTGCTGCCCAGGGCAATGCCAGGAGCTGGGCTCATTTCCACCTGAGGTGTCACCAGCCCAAAAAGCTGTTAGTGAACATTAATTTATTTTAAATAGTAAGCACATTAAAGTTGCAATACAAAAATACTATTAAATTCTATTTTAAGTATATTAACTGTTTTATGGATACCACAAAGCTACTGGAAAAAGCCCTCCCAGCTTCATATAATGTAGTGGACTGAACAGAAAAGGCATTAGTCACTCAACGGAAATTTGAACTCCTGTATTTTACATCAATGTGAAACACTTAATAAATTTCCTCTTCCAAGAAGACAGAGATGATAAACATTTTAAAAATTTACAAATCTATTTCACATTGATTTTTAGTGATTCTGATGCAAGGAAAAAGCTTTTAAAACTCAATTATGTTCCTATTAAATCTTCATAAATACACCCAAAAGCTGATTAAGATTAGCCATATACTGAATGCTGTCCAATGCTTCTGAACATTTTATGCAGCTTTAGTATGACTGAAGAAAAGACAATGATGCAGAAACAACGACAACATCCATGTCAAAACCCAACTTCAGTCATGCTGACATCAACCAAAATAAGCAGAGTCAGACCCACCTAAAAAATTACTGAGCTAAGGTTTCACTATAAACCTTTAGGTCTGAAATGCAGCAATCATGCAAGCAAGTACAGGTTAAAATCAACAGCTGTGAGTTTAGCTTAAATTATCTCATTTATCAATGTGATGAGAGAGACTTGCACCACAAACATGAACAGAGATGAATTGCACCAAGGAAAATGGAGATACTGCTTGCCGAAAACAAAGAATAGCTGAGAGTGAGGTATGGGGAAAAACTATGTCACAAAATGAGCGTATTTATTTCTAGATTTCTTTTCATCATGTTAACTGGTCCCATTCTTTTCCTTGTGTTCAATGACTGGTATTAGTATATTGTGGCAGCAGTTTCAGATTTGTTGCAAAATGACTGGATATGCTTCCGGATAATTTTTTTTCAAAGCATAAAATCAGATACTGAAATCTGGCTTGGGAGGATCTTTCTTGAATCAGATTAGACAGAAGAGATGGCTTCCTGGATTGTGCTCATTTTCTTGGAATATTTGGGTAAACACACTAAAAGGGAACTAAAGATACTGTTGGTGGTGAATACAGTTATCATTATGTCTCCAAATGTATCATGCTGCTCTCATCTAGTATCTTACCAAAGCATTCAATCTGAGATTGTAGGATCACTGATTGCATCAAGGTCTGTGTTTCCCATGTGGCATTAACTCACTGTCTTCTGTACTGATCACATAATTTTGCCCACTGCCTTCAACAATGCAACTGACTCCCCTGAACTAAGGGAAGAAGGAGAATATTCTTTTATGTCATTTATCTCATTTTGTACAATGACACAATGTTTGACCGATTCTATTAAATGAATCTCTGGGTCTTAAACGGAAGAAAGGAAAATTTGTGCCTGGAAACCTTTCTTTGTGAAACAGTCTATCCACCATAGTAATGAACTGCTTGCTCAGTACCGTCATGAGAACTGTCACTCAAGTTCTACTTTGCTAAAAATAAGTTAAAAAGTTGTAACTTTTTCCTCAAAGTATGGTTAACCTGATTTAAGTAGAACTATTTCACCACGTCTGTTGCCACTGTTCTTCCCAGACTGTGCGTGGGATTTTAGACTCATGGGAATTCTCCTATTCCCTGTGATTTAACAGATGTGGTTTTGCTGTCACTCTGGCCAAGTACCTGGTACAGTAAGTCTACTGAGCTATTACTTAAAGAAAGCTCTCTTTCAGGAAAATCCAGTGCAGTATCTTAATCTCTGATTTTACCACTCCAAGTATTTAGAAAAAAAATAAGTTTCCATAGAATTCACCTGTGACATTTACTCGGATTTACAACAGCACTTGTAATCCAGCAACAGCTGAAACAAAAAGTCAACACTGGTGATACGTCAAAACAAACAAACCCTGAAGAACTGTTGCCAACAGAATACATACTTATATGTTCTCTAAAGTGAAAGAAAATAGGGTCATCAGTGAATCATCCAGCACTAAAATAATAACAAACTGTATGATCAAAAATCAGGTATTATTGTTAGGCACTCTGGGGGGCACCTCCAGGGAAATCATACACATACTTGACGACTTGCTTCTCTTTCAGAGGGCAGTGACAACATAAACTAGAAAAGACATGTCACTAACTATAAAAATATGTTGCAGATTTATTCAGGAAAAAAATCCCTATATTTTTGTTCTAGTACTTAATTTTGGGGAGGAAGATCAGAAAGATGGAAACTGATCATTCTTGATAAAAAGCAGTTTCATAAGTTTGGAGCATTTTCCCATCGCTCTTAACTCCCAAAAATCTTCAGAGTTCAGCTGACAGTAACCAGTATGTAGGGACAAGTCTTTTGTTCTTTAAAGAAAGTCAGAATGGAGGTAACTATCCTCTCCATGGGCTAGCCAGCTTGGTACCACATAACCCACATTATCAGTGTTTCATGCTATAAACTCTGCAACATAAATACTGTCTTATATGATGTAAGGGTAAGAGAATTGGGATTGTTCAGCCTGGAAAAGAGAAGGGGTGACATAATTGTGGCCTCCAGCACCCGAAGAAAGCCTACAAGACAGGTGGAGAGGGACTGTTTACAAGAGACAAGAGAGAATGGCTTCAAACTGAAAGAGAGTAGGTTTAAATTAGATTATTAGGAAAAAAATTCTTCATTGTGAGGGTGGTGAGGCAAGGTGTGGAACAGGTTGTCCACAGAAGCTGTGGATGCTGCATCCTTGAAAGTGTTCAGGGCCAGGTGACATGGGACTCTGAGCAACCTGGTCAAGTCAAAGTTGCCCCTGCCCATACCAGGGGAATTGGAACGAGATGTATTTATTGTCCCTTTCAGGCCATTCTAGGATTCTATAATTCCACTAAAGGAAATCCAAAACATACTGAGTATGCGCTGGGGGTGACTATACTGTCTTTGCAAGCTGTGCTAAGCAACAAGACCCGATCCCAGGTCCAGCTGCTGCTGACTGTGCATGCTTTTTACTCCTCTAAAAACTGATGGTCACCAAAGACAAAGAATTAAACAATAACTGAATATTGGTGGATAGCACCTTGTTGCAGCAGCTGTTCTACCACACCTTCAGTTACTCAAGTCTTACAAGTAAATAGTCTCTCTTACATTCAGTTCTTGATTATAGCAGGACATCCAGCATCAGGGGCCTGTACGTTTGCAGGGTAGCTGCCAATTTCTTTGAAGCAGTTTTACAATCACCTCCCATTTTGAATAAACCAAAGTGGACTAATGGGTTTCCTCCACTGAAGATGAAAAATTCTCTTGTGGGGAGGGAAGTGAGGAAGAGTGCCACAGGAAGGATCAGTCACATTCAAGAACATGACACTGACCTATGGTGTTGTACTGAAAGCACAAACAGTTGTGAGTGTTCCTGCTGAACCCTCCAAGGGCAGGAGAAAGGCACAATACTAGAGGATAACCTCCCTGGCAGTGCTCCAGAAGCTAAATGAGAGGAAAAGAAATCACAGTTTGACCATTATCTTGTTCTTTGAAGTCTTTCTACAGCACAGCTGAAGTGAGGAGAGGAAGCTCTGGCAAAGTCTGAAATCGGTGACGTCTTTTCTCAAAGTCTTTCCTCTATGATGGGGTTGTTTTGTTACACTCAAAGGGAGTGAGTCAGTGAGGAGGCTTCCTCCAGCTTTCCTGGCTTCATGCTCCCCTAAAGCCTGCATGGGCATCAGCTGTCACTAATGCTTCAGCAGAGAAGCATCATGGAGACAAATCTGCCCAAGAAGCAATTGCAAGGATGAGACACAGATGAGAATTAGACAGTAGCAATATTGAAAGAAACTGATCATCTAACACAAAAAGCAAGCCTGGGGTTTTCCTCAGAAAGCTCTGTAGGAGAAAGATCTGTTTTAATTGCCCTGAAATTCCAGCACAGCAGATTCTAGTTTCAGAAATTCTACAAGTATCTGGGCTCTACACTTCTTCATTCTAGAGAGACCTCTTCAGACATGTGCCAGAGAGCCAGGAGCAACTGCTGCCACACACAGACAAACTGTTCGATTTGTTCACAGAATCACAGAATATGCTGAGTTGGAAGGATCCCAACAAGGATCACCACGTCCAACCCTTAGCCCTGCAGAGGACCATCCCCAGGAGTCACACCATATGCCTGAGAGCATTGTCCAAATGCTTCTTGAACTCTGTCAGACTTGGTGCTGTGACCACTTTCCCGGGGAGTCTGTTTCAGTGTCCAACCCTCCTCTGGGTGATTTTTTTTTTTCTAATATCCAACCTAAACCTCCCATGACACAACTTCAGGCCATTCCCTCAGGTCCTGTCACTGGTCACCACAGAGAAAAGATCAGTGCCTGCCCCTCCTCTTCCACTCACAAGGAAGTTGTAACTGCAATGAGGTCTCCCCTCAGTCTCCTCTTCTCCAGGCTGAACAGACCAAGTGCCCTCAGCCCCTCCTCATGCAGCTTCCCCTCAAGGCCCTTCACCATCTTTGTCGCCCTTCTTTGAACACTTTCTAAGAGCTTAGTGTCTTTCTTACACTGTGGTGCCCCTCCCTCAACTGGCTGGCAACGCTTTGCTGATGCCCCCCAGGAAAGGGTTGGCCCTCCTGGCTGCCAGGGCACTGCTGACTCATATCCACCTTGCCATCAACCAGCACTCTCAGGTCCCTTTCCATGGCACTGCTTTCCAGCATCTCATTCCCCATTCTGTACAAACATCCGGGGTTGCCCCATCCCAGATGCAGAATTCAGCACTTTCCCTTATTGAACTTCACATGGTTGGTGATTGCCCAGACCTCCAATTTGTCAAGGCCTCTCTGAAGGGCCTCCCTGCCTCTGAGGGAGTCAACAGCTCCTCACAAACTTGTGTCCAAACTGGAAAATACAATCTCTAGATATTCTGTTTCTGGCAATTGGCACATGTTATCAAGTCTTCTGTCTGTTGGAACAGCCATGAAGACTGTTTCTAGTAGAAAATGCTAGTGCTTCTGTCCTGCAGCAGCACCAACACACCTCATTTCGCATCCATACAGCTCCCTCCACTACAGCATGTCCTGCACCTGGTCTGCCTGTGGGGAAAAGCACCCGCCTGGTGGGACACAAGCATTAAAATCCATGGACTAATCACGCACATTGATTAGGCCCGTGACATGAGGGTATGTTTGCATCACATTATGAGCAGTTAAAGAACCAGGCAAACTCCTCTTTCAAGCTTCTTTCACTGAAACTAGAATCTTAAATTTTATAAAGTGAAGTTTTGGGCGAAAACATGGAACTGAAATTGCCTTGGTGGTACTACATATGAATCCTCTCAGCTGTTCCTGCTACTTGGCTCACTTTTATGTGTGACTTTTTTAAAACACCTGTTTTCATTAAGCAATTTCCTAGAATCAGTGAAATTTATTATTTATATACATTTATTATTCACTCAATGTGTACTTGTTTCATTGCTGATGTACTCGTTTTGCTACAATTTACATTGCTACTTGTCTACATAGCAGAAAAATACAAAATCACTGTCGCGGTAAATGAGATGGGTGTCCCATGCGAAAACTTCATGCTGTTTCTCTTAATGAAGACAGGTCAGAGTAACTAGCAAGTGAAAGGCAGCCCTGGTACTGAAGAGTAAAACCACAGCTCAAATGGAATTTGCAACTTGCACAGCTCTTAGTGTTGCTGTGAGTTTGTTTAAGTAAATGAATAAATCAGTATGGTGCACTGAAACCTGGAGTTGACAGATGTACAAACAGATTTATGTAAATATTCCTGGGGCCTTTTTGGTATATAGCAAGTGGTTATAATTCCATTAGTTGTTTTTTTTTCTTGTCATAATTTTTTTTCTGTCATAACCATTATTACAAATGGGAAATTGCAATATTATCCTGTTTTTCTCTTTCTTTAATGGTACAGACTAAATGATTGTCACCAAATTCTCTGATGAGTTTTACAGATCTGGGTCAAAATCTTCTTGGATAGTGGGTTGGTTTTTTTAATGCAGGAGCTTCTATGAAACAGTGTAATGGGAGCAAAAAATGACTAGTGAGGTGACTCCTCTAGGCCTTACTGATCATATATAAATCCCTAGGAGACTTTTAAGTGTTGCGCACTTCACATGTACACTTCATATGTAATTCATTCCTTTGCTCTGACCTTGCCTTTTTTTAAACTCTACTTTGCATTACTGTAAGTTACCAACAAAAATGTACTTTGCAACTGTTTATATCTTCTACTGTCTGTTTTTGGTCAGTAATTTACTATTTAGTTATACAGAATAAAATAATGAAGAAAAAAGTTTTGTGTTTTTCACGACAGCAGCTCGATAATTGCAGGGAAAAGAGACAAGCTTCACCGTACTGCATTCCCACAGAGCTCAAGGTTCGTCAGAAAATCCCTCCTATCAGACTTCTTTCACAGATCCCGGACAGATTAATGAGATCTAGGTACAGCAATATTAATACCTTATTGCCTACAGCAGTGCAGTCCTGACCTTTACGCCTGAATGCCTCCAGCTGAATATTACTGCANAACAAGGATAATTAAGAAGAAAATTAATTTCTAATATGACAGCAGATATTTTGGCAAGCCCCTCTACTGTCAAGGTAATGAACTGGTATGCTCAAGAACCCCTTGTATCTCTGAACATGGAAATAAGCATGCAAACAAGAATGTTTGTAGTGAGTTGAGTTTGACAAACTAATTACACTACAAGTACAGGCTCCATTCTGGAACTCTGGTGACCAAACAAACTTCAACAGATAGGAGAGCATGAAGCAAAGTTGCAGTTTCTGTCCCCAGACATTGATTCCTGTATCTCTTGCAGTATTTCTTCCAGATCCTTGAACTGCTGCCAATTTACATCATAACCAATGGTGCTATTTCTCTTCTGCCTTTAAGAGTATGACACATGAGCCAGCCAAGAGTAAATACTGCTTCTGGTACCAATTAGTACAGACTGCCATACAGTAGCAATGTCACCATGAATCAACACATCAGCGTTTCTTCTCCTGGCAATCTCACCCTCGCCCTACAGCCAAGATGTACAAACACAGTGTAAAAATGCCACAAATGTTCTCAGAGGCAAACACCTGAACAAAATATTGACTATGCATAAAACATTCTATTTAAAATATATCTCAGCAGGGATAAATTGTGTAACCTGCATATTCACTAAAAATGAATCTAGAAGAAAAAATTCACAAGTAGTTCCTTTTATTCATTTAGATTACAGAACAGTTAAGAAAATATTCAAAGGAAAAGGACACAAAAGAAAGTGATCATAGGCATTAATTTAGAACATTTTCTGAGTAACATACACAGATAATTCATTCAACTTGAATTTTATTGTTAACTTATTACATACTTTATAAACTAAACAAAAATGAATACAATTCTTTTATATGTATTTATATATCAAAGATCTTTAACATTTACTATGAATAGTACATATTGCTCTCTATCCCTTTACTTAAAGCAGAGAAGAAAGAGGTGGAAAAAAAGAGTTAGTAGAAACAGTGTCTGATTTTTTGTGTCTGATTTTCTCAATATTACATGATCAATGCAAATTCTATTGTGCTTTTTTAGGGTGCAAAGTTGCAACTCTCACAAAGGGTTTTAATTCCTCTCTCACATACTTTGTCTCCTTCCTAGGAGCTACTGCATTTGGTACTAACTGTCAATCTTACTAACACTCTGCAGATGCAGCAAAGGTTGCATGAGCCAGGGAGAAGGCGCTCCAGTGCCAGAAACCAGATGACTTTACAGCCTTGCCTCAGACCAAGGCAAAAGTACTTTCCATTTCCAGACCATAGCAGGAGCCTTTCTGAATCTCTAAAGCTGTCCCACCACCACCTTTCACAATAACTAAGTTCGTATAAAAATCTTATATTAATTTCTTTAATGAGAAGGTTTTACTTAATGAATTCTTTAACTGAGATGAGATTACCAAATAAAGACAGTGCATACAGTCTGAGGTGAGTGTGGGAAATTCTATTATATTCTGTTAAGAAAAATGCAGGAGATGTAACAAACTGTTCATTTGCACATGCCAGCAGAGACTATTCATTACTGAAGTACACAGTTTATGAGCTAAAGCACAGCTAAGTATGACATTAGATATTAGATATCAACTGGCCTTCTGTACAGGATAAACATAATTCCCCAATTTAAGATGGCACATGTCACAGAGGGCATTTATTTAGTTTCTAGTACAAGCAGGTATTCTTCTACAGCAATGAAAATGCTTATGATTCTAAGTAATCTAAAGCCTGTGCCAGCCTATTGCTACATTCACATTAACCTCACCATGCAGTGATATAAAAGAGACCAATTAATGGGGTGTTGCACTAATTTGGTAAGAGTCTTGCAGCCATACAGCCTGTTAATGCCATTGGCTTGTATACAAAAATGGACAAACAGGCAGAACCTAAGAGGATTAATGGAAAAGCTTCTGTAATACAGAAAAAGGTTTGCTGTATTTTGTAAACATCTTTCAAATGGGAAGTGCAATGCCTCATTCTCTGTGCCAGATCACTATTCAATTACTTCATATTGTAGAATTACCAATCCCTTAATTGCACCTGCAGACAGAATTCATTTTGGCTGACTGCATTTTTTCTAACAATAGTTTCACATTCACACTGTTTAGCACAATGAATTGCATCCCAGCAAGATGCAAAAATGCCGAGAGTAAGCAAAAGAATGTTTATCCATTAAGCTTTCATACCAAGTGTATTACATTACAGTTAATCACATCAACGCTTCAAAAATGAGACAGTCTGTATTTCCAGAGGAATTCAGTCTCCCTAATGCCTCCTGATATGGTACATGGGGTAACAGTCTCTAGCACGAGCCAAGAATAGGGGTTCCCAGGTCAGCCTGCGTAACTAGTTCTAACACAACAGCAATAAGTGAAATCTAAAATATGGTATTAATGGAGCAAGAAACAGAAGGTTACAAATGTGTGCAGAAAGTATATCCAAACAAATAGACAAAGAGAAACATGGATCACGGGGGATAAGCCGGTATTAAGGAATAATGTTAGCTTGGGATGAGACTACGGCAATAATGCCACAAAGTGGGGATTCAAAATAAATACATTTAAAGTGACTCAATTCAATAGTATTTTTGGACATTTTTCAACTTCAACATTTGCTATGACATCAGGCACAAAGTCTGGTATTACCCCCTTGAAAACAATTGCAAATTAACTTAATCAACCCCAAGAGGAAGAGGTGGACATCTGTATCACAACTGGTTTTTCCTCTATCCTACATATTGTGGAAAAATTGGTTGGTTTTTCAAGAAAGAGTTTTAGTGTATTTTTCCCCACAGAAACATCTTGCTTTACTGTTCTGGGTTTGACCAAACATCTCCCAGTCTACGCCCGTAGTAGTCCCTGCATGCTGCTTTTGGGCAGAGCGGTGGGTAGGGCACCATGTCTGTAGACATCTGCAACTGGAGTGGTTAAATGCAAGCCCAGTGCTGCCCCCACCACATCCAGCAGCGGACATGGCTGTGGAAGCTGACATACAGCCACACCAACTACCAGACCTGTATAGCTGACTTGACTGCTCTGAGCTTTCTGTCTTCCAGATGCAACTTCTTGACCTGCTTCAGATAGAAATAAGTGATGCTCAAGACAAATATTCCACCTTTGTGAGGGAAACTAAAATACGAGACTTAGCTTTCTGTCCAGATTTCCCAAGCAGAGAAAGTGCTGTTTATCCTGTGCAGTGACAGAGAACTGTAAAAGCAACAGCAAAACCTCCCTATACGTTGTGTCAAGGCAGCAAACAGAGCAGAGGCATCCAGGAGCACGCTGTTCAGTTAGTGCAGCAGCCGATGTGCGCAGCACACAGCTGGCATCGCTGTCACTCACAGTAACCGTATTTTGGCTACAAACAGCTGCATACTTCTTTTAAAAGTAAAATAGATACCATTTAGCAGAAGCTGGACATACTCCAGATAACGGATTAAAATGGGTGTAATCTGTATGACAGGCTATAAAGCCAATACAGCAAGCCTTTCAGTAATCTTAGCATGATTTTAATAGCTAACCCAAACTAATATAATGAATAGGAGAACATACCCAAATATCTCTAAAAAATCCGGACATTTAAACATTTTTGCATTAGCTAGTCTTCATTGTCTAAAGAAGTGGACAATGCTGTGACTCTTGCCTAAGCCAAAAGCTGTGAATGAACTAGAGAAAGACAGCTAAACTAATCCTAGAAAACTTTGCTAGAATACATTTACACATATAACCTTAGCTATTTTTATGAATCCCTAAGTAAAAAAATACCCATCAATGCTGAAATGCTTCTTTTCTTGGGCATGACTATTGTTCTTAAACAACTCCCTGTAGATCAAATATAAGGAAGAATAGAAAACCTTGCAAGTCCTCCTTTAGTATTACTAACAAAAAGCTAGTACTAGTTCAAGAAAAACATAAGTAACAATGTTAATATTCACTTGGAAACTGCATGAAAGACAATTGGTACAAAGTATATGCAACCCCTGACTGCTTTCTACCCCTCAAAAAACCCCAACAGTGAATAAAATCACTGTCATGGGTGAGGGAGTTAGTTACACACAGGTGGTGTGGGAAAATAAATATGTGGTTGGACATCAAAACAGACAAGCTGGTAAAACTTTAATCTTGCAAATTTTAATTTTAACCTTACTGTTACTGATTAAACACTCTGAGATTTAAAAAAAAATAAAACACTAATCAGAACTGCATCTTTTGCTTGTAAATAAAATAATCAGAAAATGGCATGAAATGGCAATTTTTAGAAGCCTTTTCTATGGTACTGGTAAACTAAATAACCAGAATGTTGTCTGTACTCAGCCTCAAGTTTTAGTTTTCAATTCCTTGCAGTAAAGCATTCAAAAGGATGCTATCAGCCATTCTAGCCTTGAAGGCAAGAAATATTTTCAAAGATTATTCAAGAGTAAAACCAATAAAAGTGTATGCCAGAAGGTAAAAAATTATCCAAATGTTTATTGCTCGCAACCAACCGGATTAGCCACAGATATAAGGCAGCTGCATCAACACATTCTTACAGCTTGAGCACAGGAGTCCATCCACTCTCAGGTGTCAAAGTTGCGTGTAAGAGCCACACACAGGCCATGCAGGTCACACTCCCGGGTGAGGAACAAATAACATAAAGCATTGGCTGAAGGATTCTGCAAATACAAAATTTATTCCCTTCACCTTTTTTCAAAGGAAAAGGAAAATCTTGCCTCTTTAGATTTCAAAGTATGAGCACCACTCCCCTTTCAAGAACCACAGAATTACCACCAAAAAAAAGAAGAGCAGTGCACAAAGTACTGTAGGAGGAAAAGGCATTCAAATTTTAAATAGCAACTGCAACACTGGACAGTGCAAAGCATTTATAATTTTACTTAATTTTCCAAAGGACATTTTAGCCCAAATGGCTAAATGGTTTTGGTTCCACACAGAGCATCAACAGTAAGTGGTTGTCATGGAAAATGATGCAGAGAACAGGTAACCTTACAACAGTTAACTGAAAACTGCCTGACAGCTTCCAAATAAAAGCGACCTGAATATATCATGCATGTTTTTGTCCATTTACCCTGAAAGGTACAAGACACTGCTTCAACTCAAGTTTTAAAAATTGTTTTATCTGATCAGGCAGGACTCATAAAAGCAGTATTAAATTAATCTTACTTTACCTACCTTTAGGTTAAACTCTTGTCTTGCCTAAAAGGGTAACTGTCAAAATATGCCTTAAATTCAAGCTTTCAAAGTGAATATATTCCATCTTTCATGCCCTAAGCTTAATTTTATTTCTGATAAATGTCATAATGTAACTCAATACAAAAGGCACAATAAAAATACAAACCATAATTGTTTTGTCTAATGTTATGACTTCTGGCTAACATGAGGCAAATTTATGGAAAAGTCATCATGCCTCTGTTGTTGAAAGAACTTGTGTTTTATTAACTAGAAAACTTTTCCAAGCTTTTTCCAGGATAGGTACTTCAAAACCATATGCACAAAACTGATTCCATCATACGTACACAAAATACATTTTAGATACAAGGGTGGTTCTTCAAACTCACGCTTTTTTTTGGCCCCTTATGGTTTGTATTGATTTCTGCCAAAAGAGATAAGAAAAAAATTCTACCACTGAGTAGTAAGAACAATTTAAAGGTTGTCTCTTTGTCTTTCAAAAAATGCTTAATTAACTGGAGACTTATGTAGGGAAACAGAAATTAGTCAGCACGAAACTTACTGCTACATGACAATCACCTAGACAAAAACCACTCTGTGCATAATGCAGGATAATTAAATCCAGGTTAACCCTCACTCATGGAAGTTACCTCAAACTGCTATAAGAGCTTGCCACTGCCAGCTACAACAAAATAAATCTTGTGTAAATCACCTCCACAGCCTGTTGCTAATGTGTAAGAACCTTAATGCAGGCCATCAAACAGTCCACCTGTAACTTAGTGATGAAAATACCCCACCTCCTCCTTGGCTAAACCCTCTCATGGGGTTCATTAAACCTTAGTGAACCCATGATACAAAACCAAGAGCTCACACTGAGCAACAAAGCCCTCTCAAATAAAACCAATGTAGTGCACGTAATGCACCCAGGACAGTCTCTACGTACAGTTCTCAAGAGCCTGAAACAATGTGGGAGGACGGAGAAAGCTCTTCTCAAATATTGGCCATGAAAATCCAACCTGATACTAGGCAGTAAAAGTAAGCAGTACTTTTACAGTAAGCTGTTCTCTTTACTCCTTTCTAATCCATTAACTAGGTAAAATAAAATACACACCAAATTACAGTGAAAGAGAGAAGCCTCAAATTTGACAACTTGCAGGTATTGCCTAATAAGCTAAGAGATATACTGGCATTCTTCATGGACACAGCCCCATTTGTCTGTCTTCAATAAGGTCTTAAAGTATGTTTATAAAACAAGAAAATTTAATCTGCTCCAGACCATTACTGCAGTGGTCTCCAGAATGCTGAGAACCCTACAGCATGACTTTGCATTTTTAACACCTTTTTTTTTTATGGCAGTTTGGTTATTCAAATGGGACGAGGTATCCCAGCAGTTCAGTGATGTGCCTTTGTGAAACACTCCGTAAGCCATCCAAACTCTGCCTGACCTCACCACAAATGACAGTGAGGACAGACGTAGTATGTCTACCTAAACATCTGGGTTACCAGCTAAGAGAGAGACTGAAAACAGTACAGGGTACAACTTTCATGATGGCTCAGTACCAGAGAAAAGCAAACACTGCAGCTGCAGAGGTCAGTTTTGGCTGGAGGGGATGTAGCAGCTCAATTTGCTGTATGAAGCTTACAATCCCAAAGCCAAAATCACAACTTCAAAAGAAGACAAGCTGGGGAGGGTTTTTTTGTGAGATTTAGAAGTACCTCTAAGAGAAATGAAATTGGAGAAAAACAGTTTATAAATCTAGCAAAGTCTGGCAGATGGAAATGTTGAGTTAATACTCAGACCAAAATGACTGAAAGATACAGACATGTCTTGATACAGCTGCAAAATCATATTTTGGATCCTAGGTCAAAATTGCATAGATGAAATAAAATTAGTTTTAGAAAAGCAATAGTATTATATAAACATATTAATGAGTTGTAAATTATAAACCATTATTTCCAAAGTAAGCATTTTTAAATTATATTCCTCATTACTCAAAATCTAGTCAAGGGGCTACATGCTGTCTTACCCATGAACAGTCAGCTATTCCCTTGTTGCAGAAGGTGCAGGGATCAGTGTTGGTTCAACTAAGGCACAGATCAAGGACGTACCAAGCCCAAGGATATTCCTTTATTTGCCTGAAGATGTGCAGCACTCCTTGCTGACAGAAAGGGCTGGCAGACTGAGCAGGGAAAGGAATGCAGTGCTCCCCAAAATGCTGGTCTCAGCTGCCAGCTGCCCATCCCTCCTGCAGGCAGGAGACAAGGCTCTCATGCTTACAGCAGGCAGAGCAGGAAGGAACACTTCACCTCACTGATGTTAAAAAAAAAAAAAAAAAAAATCAACCTTGGCTTCTGGGCAACTTTAAACAGAAGGCAAAAGAATCCATTATGCTTATTCAAATAAATGTCAAATGGTTAATGCTATTATCCAAGGAACTTTGCCAACCTGAAATATCACATTTCATGATTGATACCGTTTTACATTGTAAAATAAAAGTGTTTCAAAAGCAATGGTTGGCATGCAGACATTTACCATGTCTGAAACAAAACTTGTTTGTGCTTAGTGAATAGACTACCTGGACAGCTGAATCTCTAAAGGCAGGCAGGCATAAAGGTTCATCCTACATAACCAATGTTGTGGCTGCATGACCTATGAGGTCAGTGTTTCAGTGCTAAAGCAGCTTCGCTTTACACTGTACTCACACGCATCTGTTATGAAATGATCAGCATCAATTTCTAACTTAAAAGTTACATATATTAGATTCTTTCCCTATGGGATGGTAGAAATCCAAATGACAAATTCATCATATTCATCATATCCTGGCACAAACTGAACGGAACAGGTCAGAAGTTTACTTTATTTCATTACAGGTTCATATCATGGATGGGACCAGAACTGATTTTGAATTTCTTTCCCCTCCAGGAAAGTCAAATGAAACTGATGAAAATTATTTAAAGCATTTCTGTAGATATCCTTTACAGCTGATGTATATGAAAATCTGTCCAATAATATGCCAACAGATTAGTATTTCAAAAGAAGCATTTATAATTGACCAAATAACAATTATATATTATAATAATTCTACATCAGTAGAGGTATTATAATAATTCTACATCAATAAATGTACTGTTTCCTTTAGCCATCCATTAAAAAGACCTTATTAAAAAAACTTCTTTTTACAATAGACAATTTCTTCTCTAAATTAAGACAGCAATTTCTACATTGAAAAAGCAACTCTCAAGATTTCTAACATTTTATTTAAATGTCTGTATTGTGTCTTCATTGCATAAGTTGACTATATATAAAATACCCCATTTTTTCTTCAAACTATTTTCAGGATTTAAGTGATATGTAGGTAAAAGCATCTTCATATGGGGGTACAGTGGCTGTCAGAAAGGATGCAGCCTAATATAAAAGCACGAAAGTTACTGTTAACATTGGATTGTTAGAAGTTATTTTAAGTGCCCAAAATTCACATTTCAACAGTCATATTTTAAGCCAAATTTGAGAAATTATAAAACCAGGAAGTTGAGAAGAGAGCAAACACTGTATTTTCACCCTTGGATCTTGATACAGCCAGTAAACTCAAAAAAATAGATGCTCACCAGTTCTACAAAACTTCAGCAGTAAAATGGCACAGGTATAAATTTGTGCCAGGTTATTATCACCCAATAACTATTAGAATAGTACTTATAATGCAAAATATATGTTACTAGTGTGTTCTGCCGCTGAGGCTCAACCTTTCCTCCTTTCAGCATGTGGCAAAGAAATGGGTCTGGAATCCAACCTTGTTGCTACACTTCACATGTACCAGAATTTACCGCCCAATTTATTTCCTGGTTAGAAAAAAGCATGCCATCACCCCACAAGGAACATGATGGGCTCAACAATTCCCATGCTGCACAGAAAGTTAACCAGGCAGGCAGGCTGGTGGACATTCATACCAAGACAACTCAATTTTTCGCTTATACCTGCTTGCTAGTTCTATTGTAAATTTAAATCAAAGCAGGTGACACGTGATAGCTTAGTTTTCCTAAGAAATATTCCTTCATAAGAACATGACCATCAAAGCCCATGATGAGACTGCTGGTCAAACACAGCCTAGTAGAAAAGGAATTACACCTCTGACTCAGTAAATTCAAGGTGTATCTTCAGCATTTTAAACATCCATGTTTTAAAAGACTTCTTTCTTTGACCATGTAAACTCTTTTCTCTTTGACCATGTAAACTCTTTTCAGGCAAAAACCTCCCTTCCCCTTCAAGTTCATGACTGTAAGTACTGAAATAGGTTAAACGGTATCAGAAAGACTTAAAAAAATATGATATAGTCATTATGTATTGTGGGGGTCCCCAGCTGGCCTGGGGTCTCTCTGGAATGATTGGACTGAAAAAGGAACTTCTGCACAGTGGGAAGGTGTCATGCATGGAAGGAGAGACTCTGACACCAGAACGGAAACCCAGTCTCTAAAGTGCTGAGTCATTGTTATCCAACATGCGCAGTCTGTGTGTCCAATTAAGAATTATTTATGTATAGAGAAACCAATGGTCCATGGACATGTGTCGATACTAAGGTCTACATAAAGCACAGCTTCTGACGCAATAAAGGTCCCTGTTCCTGAAGAAGACGTGTCGCCTCTTGACCTATCCTGACTGCACCGTGATACTGTATATATACAATATATAGATGGTATAAGTTCAGCTTTGACAAAAGCAAAGTTAAAAGTGCCAGATATCCCTGCTACATAAATTTTGGTGTGAACTGAGTGTAAAAAGTTCTTTCAACAGAAAGACAACTGAAGAAAAATATGCTAAAGAGAAACAGAATTTTGGAAGCCACCAAGGCACACCAAGATGCTTGGTTTGATGATACTCACGTACTATGTTCAGACATAAACTAAAGTACTGCTTGAACGATATAAAAACACACATAAATCATGTAATGTCCCATTTTTGTCTAGGGGACCTCCCAAACACAAAGAAGACTGTGCAAAGTGAACATTTCTTTACCTGCTTCTCCAAATCCCTCTTAAACAAATGTAGGCAGCCTGAAAATGCAAGGTGTATATGAGGTGTCTAGAAGGAGACACCATTAGAAGTACAAGCAAAAGAATAAATTAGCAGAAACAGACAAGGTCCGTATTTTATTAAAAGCACATTGTCTGTGATGAATTTCAGCTAAAAATTTTACAGGTACTTGGAATCAATAAACCTTGGCTGAGAGAAGGCTGACACATTGACAATTATCACAGAGCTCCAAACTTAGCTGGAGGGGCCCAGAGTGATCTCCAGAGTGTCACCAATGCCCTGACTGGTATGGAGATGGACAAACAGGTTAGTAGGAATGGGCAAAACAGGAAGAATTCATAGATCTGATACCTCCAATTGTTGGCTTTCTGCTGCTTCTCAATTCACTTTGCTTACCAAGCAAAAAGAATAAAACCCAAAATGAATGAGACTATTCATTAGCCAACCTAGACAGATCCTTAAAAGAAACAAACTGAATGAAAAGAAACAACAGATCAGGGAGACGTGATACTACTAAGCAACTGGTTTAAACAAAACACAGGTACACACTGAATTGGAAAACTTTGAAGCTGTTCCAAAGGTTCATCATCTCTAAAGACACCGAAACTACCCCCAAGGTTCTCAGATAACACACAGCAGTACCTCTTTTCAGGGAATGTCTCTCCTGAAGTATAATCAGGCTTTGCTGGCTCAAGAAATTCCCAAGTAGTAATACATGAAATGCAAAGAAAAGGTAATAGGCAATGCTCAGAGAAGGCGAGAATGCTGGTACACAAACAGGAGAGGTACAAAGATCTTAACAAACTCCTTTTTGCTCTGTCTTGCCGCATGACCCAAACACCCAAAGGGACCATGACAAATAAAATACTCCTGAAACTAATAGTGATTTCTAATTAAGAATTCTTCTCTGCATTTTTAACGCAAAGATAAATTAAACAAGGCTATGTCACTGCTCATCCTCTTTGTCAATAAATAAGGGCAAAAAGTCAGTCTTTTCTAAAGAACCACATGGTTTAGTCATCTACAGTCTGACACAAGAACATATTCTTCTTGCCACTTCTACTTTTCTTTAAAAACTCTTTTCTTTTAACACAAGATAATATTTATTTATGCAAGTTAGAACATGCTATTTCTGCTCCTCAGTTATCCAGATAATCTCTTAATTAAATATCTACATACAGTATCCTGAGAACTGAATTTATATTTTAATCACATATTCCTCTCCTTTGTTATTTTGCTTTTACTTACTGAGGCATGTGGGTATATGGCACATGGCTGTAAAAAAACCTGCATAGCTGAATTCTGTAAGGCAGACTTTTGAAAGGAACCAAAGAATAACTTAAATATGAACAGTACTGATTCTCAAAAACAATGAAATGCAAAGCTGTTTCACAAGATCATAATTTAAGTCACTGTACTTATATATTTTGCATATTATATATGGATTTATGTATTACAGGTTAAACAAAATTAATTTCTCAACTTTTAAAGCAATAATATTATCATTGTCATAAGCATATAACATTTGTATATTGGTATTTAATATTAATATATTAGCTGTCTCATTAAAAATCTTAAATAAGCCACATATAAAATAAAACTAACTTTAAAAGTAAAAATAATTTGGATTAAACACCACATCAGTAATGTACCTAAAATAAAAGATGCTATACTCAATGGATTTGCTGTGGAGGTTTTTGAGGGGGTTTGGTTGGGGTTTTTTTGCTTTATTTAGTTTGTTTGATTTGTTTTGTGGGGTTTTTTTCCTTAGAATGTGATCATTTGAAGAGGTTCCCAGAATATCCACATAGATTCCAAGATGGAAAAGAATGATCACCCCAACCAGCACAGTGAACCCCCAGCAGGTGAGACCAACAGCTGTGCAGAAAGGCCCTGGCTGGTGTCTCCCAGCACCCCATCCCTCCTACACATGGGATTATGTCTGAACCACGCAATGGGTCACAGCAGGCAAGGGCAAACCTCAGCACTGTCTTCAGCTGTATTAAAGCAGGGATTAGAGAGGGACTGGAGCTCCCAAGGGAAAGGACAAGAATCCACGGACACAAGCGGGCATGTGGGAAATTTTTGTTAGAAGAAAGATCCCCATGGCAATGCGCCAGTGTGGGAACAAGGCATCCAGAAAGACTGCAGAATCTCCCTGGCCCTGGGAAGATGCAAAATTGGAATGGGCTGAGCACTGAACAAACTGGTCTGTCTCCACCTGCTCTGAGGGCTGGATAAGATGTCCTCAGCTCCCTTTTGAGCTCAACTGCCCTGTGACACCATTCTGCGCTCCTGTGTACGGGCACAGGAAAATTCTGCATCAACAAATCAGGTAATAAGCATTTAGTCAAACATCGGTGGTCAAGACTGAGATAAATGCCCAAATGACAACTTTAAAACCTTTTTCTGAAGGGTTTCCTAAAAGTGTCATATTTTGCAAGTTTCTATCACCCAGTTCTTACCTCCCATATCACCTCTCCATGGCCCTTCCCCTACAATTTCTTCCCTGCTCCTGCAATCAGGTTGGTGAGTTTGATGCAGAGCTCGATCCTCTGCCCTGTTCCTCAAAACGCACATTCATTTTGGCCCCTGTTCTGCAGTGGGGGCTTCTCCTGAAATTGTCTATTTTTAATCCTCTAGTGCTGGCCTTCTCTGTTACAGATTTGCCAGCAAACACAAAAATACAGAAGCACCTTAACTGTGAGTGAAATAAGGCAATCAGATTTTAATTATCATACTGGTGCAACTGGTAAACAATTTTATACTTTCAACACTGGAAGTCCTTCTGTAAGTCGAAGGTTTAAGCTTTGTGAAAGGCTACAAAGAAGGGAGAAAAGGCATTCCCTGCACAAAATAGCATAATTCTGCCAGTTTCTCAATAAAGCAAATGTCGCTATTACTTCTCATTAAATAAACTTCATACCTAATCATGTATTTCAGTTTCTCTTTTCACTGCTGTGCACCAACTACCATGCATAGTTCTTGCATTACATTCAGTGATAAACAAGATGTCCTAAGGTCCCTAAAAATGCACATCTGTCAACAACATTTAATGCTGTGATGAATGGAACTCATCAGCTAGTGTAGGGTTTTCCTATTTGACCCACATTTGCTCCTGTGAGCCCTTGGAGAATCCTTTATTGTGATACTGTAATTTTAATGTGATGTAACGATGGATTCCTAATCACAGAACTGCTGTATATTACCTGATTTTACATGGTATTCTGTAAGAAAGACACAAGTAGTTCCCAAAACACAAGAGTCAAGAACAATGCTTCAACATCATGCATCAGGAAACCTAAACTCTGTCTTAGATGAGATTTTATGATTATTTCTGAAACATCTATAACCTGTAAAAAAATTCAGTATCCCATCTCTAAGTTCAAGTTTACAGAAATAAGACTACCAATAAAAAGATAATCTTCCATGAATTTCACTTCTATATAGTTCTTTCTGCTGGAAATTCTATTTAAGAAAGTAGTATTTGGACTGTGTTTTTAAGATGTGTACAGATATTGCCAGAATGGAAATATATTAATTTTAGAAAGTGGTGCAATCATTTAAATTTACCTAAAAATGGCAGTGAAAAACAACGGGGGGAAATTTTGTATTTCAAAAAAACACAGTAGGGTTTCATTCGAAGAACATTCAACATTACAGACAGGATATTGTCCAAATCAGAAGACTGATAAGCATTAGAAAAAATTGTATCTGTATCCTGTAGGTTACTATGATCTAATCAGATGCATAATAAACAGAGGCCTATCTTTAGTCCAAAGAGAATCTTATTTGTTCATAGTGAAATGCTACAGTATATCAGGAAAGGCTTAACCTACTCTCCCCCCATCTGCTGAGTAACTGAGTGGCTTAGCAACGTAGTTCTTCCAAAAGCACAGTATCAAATATCTTGTCTGTATGCAGTTCTCATTCCACTTCCTTCTACACAAGACTCTAAAGATCGCTAATGATCTGTAATCCAGCTATAAACAGAAAGAAGTAGATAATCTCTTTAGGAGGTACTCTCTTGATGTTAGCAGATGACTAGATTGCAAAAATATTAAAGACCAAAAGCTCAGTAACTAGGGAAAGGTTTGTCTGCTTTGGCTTCATTTCTTAAACACAGGGCAGTGATACATTGCTTATAATTAACTAGCACTATTTCTTTTGATAGATTCAAGTAAGAAGGAATTTTTCATATGTCTTCTGTGTGTTTACATATAGAGCAGACAAAAGATGAGAATTCAAATCACTGCTATTCTTAATTATCCAGTGCATGTGTTCCCTCACTCCCCTCTTTCCCTGGCTGTTTGGAAAAGCAGGGATATATGTGAGGTTGTGGCTGATGGCAATATTCTTTCTAACCCTTCTGCAGTCTCCTAATGTGCATTTTACATTATGATTGCTCAGAGAAACACTGTGCCCATTCAAATGTCACCTTGGCTGGCTGCTACCATTCCAGCCTGAGGTCAGAGACACTGGGTGGGGGAGTCAAGTGCTTCACATAAAATTTTAAGCATCTATTTTGCATCATCATTGATGCACTTTCTCCAAGAAGCATATAAGAAAAACATGAGCTTTAATCTGTTTCACTGGTCTATTCAGAAAATGGTTCAGAAGCAAAGAAAAAATGGTAGCAATACCTATCCAGCCTGAGTAAGATAATAACATATTGGGATATTGGGATAAACAGTGAGGGTAAATATAAAGGAAAGTGAAAACTATAAAATAAAAATTGGACATTAAATCAAGAGACCGAACAAAACACTATACAGCATTTCTTTAAACAGACTAAGTATAATTGGTAATGTAAAGATTTCCCCCGGACAATATTTCATCTTACAGACAGACCCTTCCGTTTAAAACACCTAGAAAAGTGCAAAGGCAAAATTTTGCAGTGTTTGCATATATTTCAGCATGAAAAGTCCTTTGAGTAGCACACACTGGTTAAGTGCTCATACACTTTCCCTTTGGCACAGCATTTCTCCTCCGTGTATCATTACAGCTCTTTCACCGCTGCTTCTTCGGGCAAAAGGCCCCCTGTGCAAAAAAAACTCCTCGCAAGCTGCATGGGAAGAGCACAAGAAATTAGATTCTTAAAAAAGCTAAGTCCTCTCACTGTTATCTCTCAATTCTGCCATTTATAGTGTTCCTAGTTACTTTTGCCAAGCTATAAAAAGTACCTTTTTCAGAAAAAATTTTCTACAAAGAAGGAACAAGGCAAAGTTTATTGTTGCCTGAAGGTAATTTCAGAAGAATAAACCAAACTCCTTTCATTTTTTGAAAGAAGTATTCCACTGTCCTAGCAGATACTAAACAATGTAAGTAGAGTAGAGGATTAGAGTGAATTAAAGCCGCTGCTCTGGAACTTGTGACTGCCTGTCCCAGACACACCGCTAAACCGGAGTGCAGTGGAAGTCCTTGTGCTGTAATTAAGATTCAGATCCATTAGCGGAAGTTTTGCATTTTATTCAAAATTTTCTATACTTATGGTGGCATTCTCTCCTTTCCAAAGTGGCAACAGAAGACTAGAAGCAGACTTGCAAGCCTGTCACGAGAACCAGAACAATCCACCTTCTAATAAAAGGGTCTGACAGAAGTAAATCAGAATACCTCTGCTTTTAGAAACTTCTGCCTGCTCTACAATCTGGATGTATTTGTGGCTCTTTGACTTGCAGCTAGAGCAGGTTTGCTGTTTAAACCAATGCTGAAGTCACAGCCAGCGTGGCCAGTGCTGGCCTCCATCAGCTCAAGGCAAGGATGGGAGACGGAAGGTGGAGAGAGGAAGGTATTTGTGAGGTCCCTCTCCTGTCTACACATGAGACTGCCAGAAAAGGATGTGGACACATTCAGCAATGAGACTAAGGACAACATCTGCTCATTTTCACCTCATGATTGATACACCAACATCCCTTCTTTAAGACGACTCTCAAAAAGCTTTCTTTGTATACTTCTCTATTCATACCCTTTTTCTGGCCCAGACACATAAGCCCCTTCCCCTTTCCCTACCTCTCATCTCTCAAAAACGACTGCAAACATAGCTTAGGGACTTGAGATACCACTGTTGATTGCTTGAGCTGGTACTCACAAAAGGGCTGAGATTTCAGGCTGTATCTATGTTAGTGTATCACTGATCCTAGCAATTTAGCAGTAGGAATGAGTGCATGCCAGTGGTCACACCATACTCGGTTTCACAGGGCAGATACAGCTTTGCAGAGAAATGTTCCTAGAGATATCAAATAGGCCACAGACATTTAAAGGAAACAAAGAAATACCAGAAGTCTACTTAAGACCTACTCTAATAAAAAGGGATGTGTGGGTCGGAAAGTCAGATCAAATACAATTAACTTCCATAAACGCTCTATGAACTAAAACAAGAGCTGAACATATGCAGAAGGAAGAGGTGCCATAAAACCTAACCTTGAACTGAATATTGATAACAAACTAAATCCGACATCCATTACGTTATTATATGCTTCAATGTCTCTAAAGGCCTTTCCACCCTCTACAATAGTCTACTGTAATTGTCATAGGGTAATCAGATCTGATGAGTAGGTAGGAACTCACTTGCTTTCAAAATGTTATGGTGCTTACAAAGGATTTTATTCATTAGACAGATTAGTAGCCATTCTTTGAACTCTCTCTCCTTTGCACAAGTCTGTGCCGAGTACCAGCCCAGTGCTGCCTGCAGACAGTGGAGCAGGGCTTTAGGAACTAGCCTTGCAGAAGAAAAGCAAGCTTACATGAAAAATCCTACTGAGAATTTTAACAGAAAATAAATTCTCGAGATAGCATGATTCCCTTAATTATTAAAACAGACTAACCATAAAAATAAATTCTCAGTAATAATAAAAGAGGAATCTGATTAGGATCTTACCCCTTCTCCATTTCCTCCACTTCAGAATCAGATCATTCTGGTTTTCAAGTCTATGCCTAGCAAACTTCTTAGGTACCATGAAAAAATATATTGCAGAAGTGTCCACCACAGAAAAGTACGTAAATATCTTGTGCATTACACAAATATAACCTTAGCAGAGGTAAACTGCAAGAAAGCAAGCAAGGGCATAACTTATATGATGTATTATTTTGGAAAGAGTTGTTAATGGAGGCTCCTTGTATTGATGTGAGATAGTTACTGTTAAAAATAACATAGAAATGTTTTGCTGCTTTAATGTTTATAAATGTTCTATTAACCAAACTTCTTAAATGACATTTTTAAATCACATTTAAAACTTGCTGGTGGACATAGATATAATAAATTTTCATACATTCAAGTATGCAATTTTATATATGTTCTTATGTTCACCTTGTTAGGAAAAAGAGTCTGAAACATAGTTTAGAGTCTGTATATAACTGTCCCTCACTGCAAGCTGGCTAAAGTGCCCATATACTTTGAAATGTGTATTGTTATAGGTATATTTAAGTAACTCATGAAAATGACAGTATTTGGAACTTTCTTAAATGTTCTTAAGATGTTAAATTCATTTATTCTAAATTCAAACCCAAATAAATTATGATAAATATTAGAGCAAACTTGAGAAATGTTATCCTTGGACTGTATTTTCCCAGGGAGGTTTATCATCTGAAAATGATAGCTCACTGCAGGATTAATTTTCTCCACCCTTCCTGTAACCTGCAGTATTGTTACACTGATTTTGCTTCAAGAAATAACATTTAGGAAAGCCTGGGACTCTTGTTTTAAATGAAACAGTCTTGAAAGATCAAGAAGTAACAACACCAAAAAAAAACCCCATTACTGTAAACCGGCAGCTTCCAATTTAATGGAATGCCATCTTGGAATGCCATCTGTGGTTTTAATCAATTAAACTTTCCAATAGTTCTCATTAAAGACAAAGGAACAGATACTATGTACATCATCCTGGCAGAATATCACTGATTGACATCAGCCCGACCATGCCACAGACTCGGCTCAATGCTTACAACCAGACCTACCATCTAAATAACAAATCCATCTAAAATAAGTATAGTCATAACTATGTATGGATAAAAATAAAATACCTAGCTAATTTTTGACTGAACTGGCTGTGACAAAATAAAAACAGCTATCACAGCACCAACAAATACGTAAATGAACGTGAAAGCAAAACTCCATGCTTTTGCACTGTAAAACTTGTATCAGAGGTTTGCATTTCTTCATCATTTTTGCAATAATCTCGCTAGACCCATTTGCACACCTTGTGCTGTGACAAGAAAAAAACATTTGTTACTTGCCAACAAAAAGTAAAAAACCCCGTAATACGGACTTGTCAGATGTTTTGTCCAAAAGCAAGGATCCTTCCTAGCAGAACAAAAGAAGCACAGTCTGAGGCGCTACACCATGGTGCCAGACTTATCACAAGCTCTTTTAAAATTGTTTGAACATATGGAATGCAAAGGAGAGACTGCATGGTCTCATTTCCTCTTCTTAAGGGACAATAGTGAGCTCTGCACATAAGAATTAACACTCCAAGTACTGAAGTAAACCGCACTCAGGGTATTTCAAATAGATAAATCACACGACAATTAAATTCAAGGCAACAGCCAGTTATGACTTCGAGAATAATTAGAGCAATGAGGAAAAATAAGGGCATTGCTTTTACTTTACATAACATGTGCATAAACGACACAAAAACTTTACTAAATTTTCCCACATGCATTACTGTCCATTTCACACAGAAGGAAGTCTATTCCTATAAACTGCCAAGGGAACACAGGGATTGCACTTCTGGGCAGGGAGGCTGCGGAAGAAGGGCTGCTGGTTACAGGAGGCAGAAAACGCCTTACGAAAGAGAATTTGGGAAGACAAGCAGACAGAACACCTGTAAAGTACATTTTCTCCCCTGCTAAGAATTCCGCTTCCGTTCCAAGTCAATGGGAGACTTCCCAGTACGTAAAGGTTGCTTACTTTCTTTCTGTTTTCAATCTGCCCATTCTAAATTTATTCCCAACTTGAAAATGTTTTTCTTCCTTGAGCACGGAGGAGAAAAGGATTGATTCCTCTTCATGTATAGTAATAGGTATTAAATCTCAGAGATGTAACAAATGATAGTTTGCTATTTTAAAAAACACAAAGTTAAAAGAAAATCTTTCTCATGTATAGAACCACTTAACCTTGCAAACAGTGTTTTCTTGCCATATACATTAACTGCTCTCCATTGAGAATTTCATTTAATATCAAAATAACTGAAGAGTGGCATCCACTAAACTAGAAATCATATCACAGACTGGGAGGATCCTGTCAGTCTCACACTCCAATGTAATGCTTTTCTTCATACAGTGGGAGCAGCTCCCTGTCAGGGATGCTGCTGGAGAACATGCTTGGGTGCCACCCTGCTGTCTGCCATCCTAGACAGGACTAGGACTACAGTTCCTTGAATACTGGCCAGCCTTACCCGTATTCCAGTGGACAGCAATTGGTTTTAAATCAAGGGTCTGCATAAACATGCTGCTCAATCCTAGCAGCAGCACCAAAGCATAAGGTTGAACAAAAAAGATTTTGCAGGTGTCTGTCTTACCAATAGCCTGTACACCCCTCTAAACTCCATCAAGCCAATGATGCCACTACGAAAGGCTTTCCACAATCAGCAATACTTTAATTCAGAAAAGGAGATAATTTTGGCTCTAATTTTCCATGTGCAGTTCAGTATCTCAGCAGAGTGCTCCAGCTTATCAAAGCCTGATGACTCCCATGAACATAGTAAACCTCAAATAGCTGACAAGTGCCATAGCTCTAGCCACTATTTCTCCTACCCACTCTTCTTCCAAAATCTTTGTTGTTTAAAGCCAGTATAGTCACACACTAAACAACCCACCAACTAGACTGACAGACATGCTAAAATGTCTAGAAGCAACCCACGTTTGTATTACTGTAAATGCTGCAAAAATGCTGAAGGGTCGGCTGGCTGAGGCGAGGCTACACGCCCCACATTTTCTTTCCTTCTATTGTCAGCCATTAAAAAAAAATCACAAAACCAGAAACACATGCCAGAAAAGGATAAGGGATATAACAGGACTCTTAAGGTAGATAAAAAAAGAACAAGGAAGCATAATGCACAACAGAAGGAAGCAAAGCAGCAAAGACACCTCAAAACTTTTGACAATGGACTATATGTGTATTTAAAGAGACAATAAGACAACCAAGCCATCAGGTAAAGATGTGAAAGACTGATATATTATTGCCAAAATAAAATAGGCTACTAAACCCTTTGACAGGAAGGCAAGTGGACTCTATAAATAGGAGTAATTATACTGACAAACAACTTGAACACTAGAAATAAAGACAAATAATAATTAATTCTTTGTGACAGCTGTCGCTAGATTATGGCAATCACATTAGCACTCGTAAGCAAAACTACAAAAACAGTCGCCAACATGGTCTTTATTTTTCAAATGTTTTAATTAACATACCAGTTTTGGGAGCTGCTTAAGTCCATTCCTAAATTAATTACAATCCTGAGCTATGTGTACTTCAGCGCAAGCAAATCTCACACTTCTTATTATGTCAATGAAATAACAGTGGCACACTTGAAAGCTAATGTAGAAAATCAATTTCCAGTACAAACAGAATTAACCATTTGGGGGAGTTTACTTCCCATACAACGTACATTTTACATATCTGGCTTTGACTATGCTATGAGTCCTGCATTTTCCCAAGTGGACAGGATTCTTTTTCCCTAATTTGAAAACATTGAAAGAATTTCACATACATTTGATTTTTCTTCCTTAACACACAGAAAAGGAACATGCCATGACCTCTGCTGCTGCTCTTGAAAAGCCTTTTTTATAAGCTAATTGTTGCATAATGCATTGAAACTTCATGTTCTAAGTTTAAGTGTCTTTCTGATTAGTTAAACTTCACTGGAAAAGCAACTGGGAAAAACTATTGTGGCAATTTACTAAGGGCAATCTCTAGCAAAAAGAAACCAGTATTTTTGTGCTTCCTGTACATCCTGTATTTGGTTTCTGCTCCGATGTTTGTGAAAAGTGGGAGTTACTGCAGCAAAGCAGAACAAAACAAGACTCGGCATATAGATAAAGCATCAATGGATACCCTCAACACTCCTCTTCCCTAACAGTTTTGTTAAGCCCACAGGTCTCATGGAAAGGCTGGAAGGAAAACAACTCAAGCCACCAACCCATTTTCTGAGGCAGAGTGGGCTTGGTTACATAGAAAGAAATTCTACAGAGGAATTACCTTAATATCTTCAGTTATACTAATATCTCTCCTACCTCTTGGGGATTTAACACAAAAAGATAAAGCTGCAGAAGTATCTATGAGGAAGAAAACATCTACAGAAAGAAATCTATGGACACATCTTGAGGGAATGAATTCTAGCACAGCTTTCAAAACCATTATTTTACTTTAATGCAAACAAGCTTGAAGTTTGGTAGCTTTACTTTTAACTCAGGACATTGTTGTTAATTTCTGCAGCATTTTGCATTTTTTCCTTTCCTGTCTGCTTGTTCTTTAAATAGCATTTGGTGGCCTGGAAAGATACCAAGTCAGATTTCCTGAAAAGGGACTGTGATTTTAAATCAGCAGCATCTGATCCTGTGTGTTTCCGGCAGATAGAGCAGAAACACCACCTGATTTCTGCAGTTGTGCTCTGGGTGTTAAGAATCATCTGAAAGCTTGAGAGAGCAGGAATTTGCTGCTTCATTCCAGGTAAATCAATCTCGAAGTGTCCGTAATAACTTATTCCCCTTTTTGCAAGGTTACTTTTTATTCAGGTGAGGCTCAGTCCATCTCGGTAGCTTGCAGCCAGCAGCCGCAGCTCAACAAAGGTAGACTGAAATGACTGCGAGATTTGAGGGTGAGAATGGAGAAGCTCCTCCCAACCATGACAGCTGAACAGCATCCGCAAGAGCAACCCAAGCAGGGCCTTCAGAGCCCTGGGGTCCCACTGGGAAGATCTATCTGCAATACAAGAATTGCTATTTCTGGAGTACTTACCAAACCCTTACACAACACTCTCGCCAGTTGTGTTATCTGCTCCAGAAACTGTAGCAGTGTGCGCTACAGCACACTTGGAGAGCCAAGGAAAAGGCTTTTTATAGCACAAAATAAACCTTAAGGGGCCATGCTGCAGCAGGGACTACCTCCATGAATCAACACAGTGCCTGATGCCTAAAACACAGTGACAATGGCAACACAGAGATGGTGATAGATTTATCCAAACCCCTGAGTAAACATGATTTGAATGAACAATGTTAAATTGACTTACGTGACTTGATACAATCAACACTGTAGCATTGAGTGACATTCCTAAATTCACACACAGGTTATTTCCCTCATCTTTACTTAAAATATCAAGCATTTGGAAGGCATGAATTTCCTTGGTTATTTAAAAATGGTGTTAAAAACAACTGAGTATCCAGCTCCAGTGGTCTTTCAAAAACCCAGTTGTGAACCAGTGTGACTATTTTTGACAGGTAAAGTTGCACATAAATTATCAAGATGTTTTTGGGTTAGTGTGGCAGGACAAGAAAAAGAGAGACCCTTGTGAAAATTGCTTTGCTTCCCTTCTGCTCCTGTCCTCCCTCGTACGCTTGCATCTACATTACCTGTACTGACTCCACAGTCCTCCACCAGCCATCCCATTGAAGCCCTCGTGCCTCTCCTCTTTTACCCTACGTTTTCCTGTTCTCCTGATACGACATTACAGGGGAAGAGTGTTAACACCACATCATTTCAGGTTAGGAAGCTTGCTTTCCTCTTTGAACAACTGTAGCATCTCCACCCCACGGCTGAAAGAGAAGCCTCCTCAGGAGCGGCACAGGGAACCCACGCAGAGGGGGCTGTCAGGCAGCCCAAGCCCAGCAGGCAGACGAACACGCTTTCTGATACCCGAAGGCAGGCAGGCAACCTCCCACGCTCAAGCCCACTCTCTGAGCAGTATTTAAATCTTCCTGAACAAATAAAACCTAAAAAGGGAAATACTGCTGAAATATGAATTTCATTAACTACTGTATAACCCTTCAAATGAAGCACTTATTCAGCAGTCTCACCACCTCTTCTAGTGCCCAGAAAGGTGAACAAGCCACAGCAGGAGCACTGTATGCAAATTAACACAGCTAGGATGATATAAGCATGGTAGATTCTCTGCCGGCCACCCCGAACTCAACATGTGATGCAACAGGAAGGAGAGCTGTGGGGCTGACAGAAGGGAATAGCTGCAAGGAACTGCAGGCGGCTGTACTGCAGGCAGGAGCTGCAGCCAGGATGAGGGACTTCTACGCAGACAGGGACACTGTGTGTTGAATGACTCTGTATTTCTTCCAACAGGGCGAGGCGAGGAAATCCAACTATTCAGTGAAAAACACATATGCTCTCCAAGACTCACAGGTCTGAATGGTAAGTGATCTGTCAGAAACTTATTCAGAACAAGTTAAAAGGCTGATTATAAGGCAATCACAAGAAAAAACTCTTCTGAGTCCATAACAACACACTGTGACTCTTCCAAACCATCTTCTAAGCACACTGGAAGAGTTTACCTGGACTCCTGGACTACTAAAGTAAAAGTAATCCTTCTTTCCTACTTGCTTCCCTCTCAGAACATGCTGAGCAAGCAGTGGAGCACCTCACACTTTGACATTAGAATAGATTTTTTTTAGTGTAGCATTTGTCCCAAAGAGTTACTTAATTTTTTTTAAATATATTATCTAATTTTAGTTTAAAATAATTTTCATCTATTCATTTATAGCAGGTCTAAACTGAAATCCTTTTACTACCCAATTATACTGATTTTCAACCAGGCCCGTTATAGATTTCCTGATCTCAGCAGCTTCTGTAACATTCCTGGAACTAAAAGCCTGATAAGCCAATTTCTGTTGGTTTTCCACCTTGACATACTGTATTAAAAAATAGCAGCTTGAAGCAATTTTTCATAGCTAAATTAATGGCTCCTGGACAGAGCTTAAAATGAAAAAAACTGCCATGAGCCACAAAAAAAAA